>CALNHX010006815.1:0-75000 GCA_940337035.1 Agriotes lineatus
TATGGGACATCTGGGACGTCTGGGACGTTAGGGACATATGGGACATCTAAGACGTCTGGGATGTTAGGGACATATGGGACATCTGGGACGTCTGGGACGTTAAGGACATATGGGACATCTAGGACGTCTGGGACGTCTGGGACGTTAAGGACATATTGGACATTTAGGACGCCTGGGACATTAGGGACATTCGGGACATACGGGACATCTGGGACGCCTGGGACGGACGCTGGACATTAGGGACAAATGGGACATATGGGACATCTAGGACGTCTGGGTCGTTAAGGACATATGGGACATTTAGGACGCCTGGGACGTTAAGGAGATATGGGACATCTAGGACGTCTGGGACGTCTGGGACGGTAAGGACATATGGGACATTAGGACGCCTGGGACATTAAAGACATATGGGACAAATGGGACATCTGATACGCCTGGGACATTAGGGACATATAAGACATTTGGGACATCTGGGACGTCTGGGACGGTAGGGACATATGGGTCATCTGGGACGTCTGGGACGTTAAGGACATATAGGACATCTAGAACGTCTGGGGACGTTAGGGACATATGGGACATCTGGGACGTCTGGGACGTTAGGGACATATGGGACATCTAAGACGTCTGGGATGTTAGGGACATATGGGACTTCTGGGACGTCTGGGACGTTAAGGACATATGGGACATCTAGGACGTCTGGGACGTCTGGGACGTTAAGGACATATTGGACATTTAGACGCCTGGGACATTAGGGACATTCGGGACATACGGGACATCTGGGACGCCTGGGACAATAGGGACAAATGGGACATATGGGACATCTAGGACGTCTGGGACGTTAAGGACATATGGGACATTAGGACGCCTGGACGTTAAGGAGATATGGGACATCTAGGACGTCTGGGACGTCTGGGACGGTAAGGACATATGGACATTTAGGACGCCTGGGACATTAAAGACATATGGACAAATGGGACATCTGATACGCCTGGGACATTAGGGACATATAAGACATTTGGGACATCTGGGACGTCTGGGACGGTAGGGGACATATGGGTCATCTGGACGTCTGGGACGTTAAGGACATATAGGACATCTAGAACGTCTGGGACGTTAGGGACATATGGGACATCTGGGACGTCTGGGACGTTAGGGACATATGGACATCTAAGACGTCTGGGATGTTAGGGACATATGGGACATCTGGGGACGTCTGGGACGTTAAGGACATATAGGACATCTAGAACGTCTGGGACGTTAGGGACATAGGGACATCTGGGACGTCTGGGACGTTAGGGACATATAGGACATCTAGAACGTCTGGGACGTTAGGGACATATGGGACATCTGGGACGTCTGGACGTTAGGGACATATGGGACATCTAAGACGTCTGGGATGTTAGGGACATATAAGACATTTGGACATCTGGGACGTCTGGGACGGTAGGGACATATGGGTCATCTGGGACGTCTGGGACGTTAAGGACATATAGGACATCTAGAACGTCTGGGACGTTAGGGACATATGGGACATCTAGGACGTCTGGACATTAGGGACATATGGGACAAATGGGACATCTCATACGCCTGGGACATTAGGGGACATATAAGACATTTGGGACATCTAGGACGTCTGGGACGTCTGGGACGTTAAGGACATATGGGACATTTAGACGCCTGGGACATTAGGGACATATGGGACATATGGGACATCTAATACGCCTGGGACATTAGGGATATATGAGACATTTGGGACATCTGGGACGTCTGGGACGTTAGGGACATATGGGTCATCTGGGACGTCTGGGACGTTAAGGACATATGGGACATCTAGGACGTCTGGGACATTAGGGACATATGGGACAAATGGGACATCTGATAGCCTGGGAGATTAGGGACATATAAGACATTTGGGATATCTAGGACGTCTGGGACGTCTGGGACGTTAAGGACATATGGGACATTTAGACGCCTGGGACATTAGGGACATATGGGACATATGGGACATCTAATACGCTTGGACATTAGGGATATATGAGACATTTGGGACATCTGGGACGTCTGGACGTTAGGGACATATGGGTCATCTGGGACGTCTGGGACGTTAAGGACATATGGGACATCTAGGACGTCTGGGACGTTAGGAACATATGGGACTTCTGGACGTCTGGGACTTTAGGGACAAATGGGACATTTAGGACGTCTGGGACGTTAGGGACATATGGAATATCTAGGACGCCTGGGACATTAAAGACATATGGGACATATGGGGACATCTGGGGACGGCTGGGACGTTAGGGACATATGGGACATCTGGGACGTCTGGGACGTAAAGGACATATGGGACATCTAGGACCTCTGGGACGTCTGGACGGTAATGACATATGGGACATTTAGGACGCCTGGGACATTAAGGACATATGGGACATCTCATACGCCTGGGACATTAGGGATATATGATACATTTGGGATATATGGGACATCTGGGACGGCTGGACGTTAGGGACATATGGGACATCTAGAACGTCTGGGACGTTAGGGACATATGGGACATCTTGGACGTCTGGGACGTTAGGGACATATGGGACATCTAAGACGTCTGGGACGTTAAGGACATATGGGACATTTAGGACGCCTGGGACATTAGGGACATTTGGGACATACGGGACATCTGGGACGCCTGGGACATTAGGGACAAATGGGACATATGGGACATCTAGGACGTCTGGGACGTTAAGGACATATGGGACATCTAGAACGTCTGGGACGTTAGGGACATATGGGACATCTGGACGTCTGGGACGTTAAGGACATATAGGACATCTAGAACGTCTGGGACGTTAGGGACATATGGGACATCTGGACGCCTGGGACGTGAGGGACATATGGGACATCTGGGACGTCTGGGACGTTAAGGACATATAGGACATCTAGAACGTCTGGGACGTTAGGGACATATGGGACATCTGGGACGTCTGGGACGTTCGGGACATATGGGACATCTGGGACGTCTGGGACGTTAGGGACATTTGGGGCATCTGGGACGTCTGGGACGGTAGGGACATATTGGTCATCTGGGACGTCTGGGACGTTAAGTACATATAGGACATCTAGAACGTCTGGGACGTTAGGGACATATGGGACATCTGGGACGTCTGGGACGTTAAGGACATATAGGACATCTAGAACGTCTGGGACGTTAGGGACATATAGGACAATCTGGGACGTCTGGGACATTAGGGACATATAGGAAATCTGGGACGTCTGGGACGTTAGGGACATTTGGGACATATGGGACGGTAGGGAAATATGGGTCATCTGGGACGTCTGGGACGTTAAGGACATATAGGACATCTAGAACGTCTGGGACGTTAGGGACATATGGGACATCTGGGACGTCTGGAACGTTAAGGACATATGGGACATATGGGACATCTGGGACGGCTGGGACATTAGGGACATATGGGACAATGGACATCTGATACGCCTGGGACATTAGGGACATATAAGACATTTGGACATCTGGGACGTCTGGGACGGTAGGGACATATGGGTCATCTGGGACGTCTGGGACGTTAGGACATATAGGACATCTAGAACGTCTGGGACGTTAGGGACATATGGGACATCTGGGACGTCTGGGACGTTAGGGACATATGGGACATCTAAGACGTCTGGGATGTTAGGGACATATGGGACATCTGGGACGTCTGGGACGTTAAGGACATATGGGACATCTAGGACGTCTGGGACGTCTGGGACGTTAAGGACATATTGGACATTTAGGACGCCTGGGGACATTAGGGACATTCGGGACATACGGGACATCTGGGACGCCTGGACATTAGGGACAAATGGGACATATGGGACATCTAGGACGTCTGGGACGTTAAGGACATATGGGACATTTAGGACGCCTGGGACGTTAAGGAGATATGGGACATCTAGGACGTCTGGGACGTCTGGGACGGTAAGGACATATGGGACATTTAGGACGCCTGGGACATTAAAGACATATGGGACAAATGGGACATCTGATACGCCTGGGACATTAGGGACATATAAGACATTTGGGACATCTGGGACGTCTGGGACGGTAGGGACATATGGGTCATCTGGACGTCTGGGACGTTAAGGACATATAGGACATCTAGAACGTCTGGGACGTTAGGGACATATGGGACATCTGGACGTCTGGGACGTTAGGGACATATGGGACATCTAAGACGTCTGGGATGTTAGGGACATATGGGACATCTGGGACGTCTGGGACGTTAAGGACATATGGGACATCTAGGACGTCTGGGGACGTCTGGGACGTTAAGGACATATTGACATTTAGGACGCCTGGGACATTAGGGACATTCGGGACATACGGGACATCTGGGACGCCTGGGGACATTAGAGACAAATGGGACATATGGGACATCTAAGGACGTCTGGGACGTTAAGGAGATATGGGACATCTAGGACGTCTGGGATGTCTGGGACGGTAAGGACATATGGGACATTTAGGACGCCTGGGACATTAAAGACATATGGGACAAATGGGACATCTGATACGCCTGGGACATTAGGGACATATAAGACATTTGGGACATCTCGGACGTCTGGGACGGTAGGGACATATGGGTCATCTGGGACGTCTGGGACGTTAAGGACATATAGGACATCTAGAACGTCTGGGACGTTAGGGACATATGGACATCTGGGACGTCTGGGACGTTAGGGACATATGGGACATCTAAGACGTCTGGGATGTTAGGGACATATGGGACATCTGGGACGTCTGGGACGTTAAGGACATATAGGACATCTAGAACGTCTGGGACGTTAGGGACATATGGGACATCTGGTACGTCTGGGACGTTAGGGACATATAGGACATCTAGAACGTCTGGGACGTTAGGGACATATGGGACATCTGGGACGTCTGGGACGTTAGGGACATATGGGACATCTAAGACGTCTGGGATGTTAGGGACATATAAGACATTTGGGACATCTGGGACGTCTGGGACGGTAGGGACATATGGGTCATCTGGGACGTCTGGGACGTTAAGGACATATAGGACATCTAGAACGTCTGGGACGTTAGGGACATATGGGACATCTAGGACGTCTGGGACATTAGGGACATATGGGACAAATGGGACATCTCATACGCCTGGGACATTAGGGACATATAAGACATTTGGGACATCTAGGACGTCTGGGACGTCCTGGGACGTTAAGGACATATGGGACATTTAGACGCCTGGGACATTAGGGACATATGGGACATATGGGACATCTAATACGCCTGGGACATTAGGGATATATGAGACATTTGGGACATCTGGGACGTCTGGGACGTTAGGGACATATGGGTCATCTGGGACGTCTGGGACGTTAAGGACATATGGGACATCTAGGACGTCTGGGACATTAGGGACATATGGGACAAATGGGACATCTGATACGCCTGGGAGATTAGGGACATATAAGACATTTGGGATATCTAGGACGTCTGGGACGTCTGGGACGTTAAGGACATATGGGACATTTAGACGCTGGGACATTAGGGACATATGGGACATATGGGACATCTAATACGCTTGGGACATTAGGGATATATGAGACATTTGGGACATCTGGGACGTCTGGACGTTAAGGACATATGGGTCATCTGGGACGTCTGGGACGTTAAGGACATATGGGACATCTAGGACGTCTGGGACGTTAGGAACATATGGGACTTCTGGGACGTCTGGGACTTTAGGGACAAATGGGACATTTAGGACGTCTGGGACGTTAGGGACATATGGAATATCTAGGACGCCTGGGACATTAGAGACATATGGGACATTTTGGGACATCTGGGACGGCTGGGACGTTAGGGACATATGGGACATCTGGGACGTCTGGGACGTAAAGGACATATGGGACATCTAGGACCTCTGGGACGTCTGGGACGGTAAGGACATATGGGACATTTAGGACGCCTGGGACATTAAGGACATATGGGACATCTGATACGCCTGGGACATTAGGGATATATGATACATTTGGGATATATGGGACATCTGGGACGGCTGGGACGTTAGGGACATATGGGACATCTAGAACGTCTGGGACGTTAGGGACATATGGGACATCTTGGACGTCTGGGACGTTAGGGACATATGGGACATCTACGACGTCTGGGACGTTAAGGACATATGGGACATTTAGGACGCCTGGGACATTAGGGACATTTGGGACATACGGGACATCTGGGACGCCTGGGACGTGAGGGACATATGGGACATCTGGGACGTCTGGGACGTTAAGGACATATAGGACATCTAGAACGTCTGGGACGTTAGGGACATATGGGACATCTGGGACGTCTGGGACGTTCGGGACATATGGGACATCTGGGACGTCTGGGACGTTAGGGACATTTGGGGCATCTGGGACGTCTGGGACGGTAGGGACATATTGGTCATCTGGGACGTCTGGGACGTTAAGTACATATAGGACATCTAGAACGTCTGGGACGTTAGGGACATATGGGACATCTGGGACGTCTGGGACGTTAAGGACATATAGGACATCTAGAACGTCTGGGACGTTAGGGACATATAGGACATCTGGGACGTCTGGGACATTAGGGACATATAGGAAATCTGGGACGTCTGGGACGTTAGGGACATTTGGGACATATGGGACGGTAGGGAAATATGGGTCATCTGGGACGTCTGGGACGTTAAGGACATATAGGACATCTAGAACGTCTGGGACGTTAGGGACATATGGGACATCTGGGACGTCTGGAACGTTAAGGACATATGGGACATATGGGACATCTGGGACGGCTGGGACATTAGGGACATATGGGACAAATGGGACATCTGATACGCCTGGGACATTAGGGACATATAAGACATTTGGGACATCTGGGACGTCTGGGACGGTAGGGACATATGGGTCATCTGGGACGTCTGGGACGTTAAGGACATATAGGACATCTAGAACGTCTGGGACGTTAGGGACATATGGGACATCTGGGACGTCTGGGACGTTAGGGACATATGGGACATCTAAGACGTCTGGGATGTTAGGGACATATGGGACATCTGGGACGTCTGGGACGTTAAGGACATATGGGACATCTAGGACGTCTGGGACGTCTGGGACGTTAAGGACATATTGGACATTTAGGACGCCTGGGACATTAGGGACATTCGGGACATACGGGACATCTGGACGCCTGGGACATTAGGGACAAATGGGACATATGGGACATCTAGGACGTCTGGGTCGTTAAGGACATATGGGACATTTAGGACGCCTGGGACGTTAAGGAGATATGGGACATCTAGGACGTCTGGGACGTCTGGGACGGTAAGGACATATGGGACATTTAGGACGCCTGGGACATTAAAGACATATGGGACAAATGGGACATCTGATACGCCTGGGACATTAGGGACATATAAGACATTTGGGACATCTGGGACGTCTGGGACGGTAGGGACATATGGGTCATCTGGGACGTCTGGGACGTTAAGGACATATAGGACATCTAGAACGTCTGGGACGTTAGGGACATATGGGACATCTGGGACGTCTGGGACGTTAGGGACATATGGGACATCTAAGACGTCTGGGATGTTAGGGACATATGGGACATCTGGGACGTCTGGGACGTTAAGGACATATGGGACGTCTAGGACGTCTGGGACGTCTGGGACGTTAAGGACATATTGGACATTTAGGACGCCTGGGACATTAGGGACATTCGGGACATACGGGACATCTGGGACGCCTGGGACATTAGGGACAAATGGGACATATGGGACATCTAGGACGTCTGGGACGTTAAGGACATATGGGACATTTAGGACGCCTGGGACGTTAAGGAGATATGGGACATCTAGGACGTCTGGGACGTCTGGGACGGTAAGGACATATGGGACATTTAGGACGCCTGGGACATTAAAGACATATGGGACAAATGGGACATCTGATACGCCTGGGACATTAGGGACATATAAGACATTTGGGACATCTGGGACGTCTGGGACGGTAGGGACATATGGGTCATCTGGGACGTCTGGGACGTTAAGGACATATAGGACATCTAGAACGTCTGGGACGTTAGGGACATATGGGACATCTGGGACGTCTGGGACGTTAGGGACATATGGGACATCTAAGACGTCTGGGATGTTAGGGACATATGGGACATCTGGGACGTCTGGGACGTTAAGGACATATAGGACATCTAGAACGTCTGGGACGTTAGGGACATATGGGACATCTGGGACGTCTGGGACGTTAGGGACATATAGGACATCTAGAACGTCTGGGACGTTAGGGACATATGGGACATCTGGGACGTCTGGGACGTTAGGGACATATGGGACATCTAAGACGTCTGGGATGTTAGGGACATATAAGACATTTGGGACATCTGGGACGTCTGGGACGGTAGGGACATATGGGTCATCTGGGACGTCTGGGACGTTAAGGACATATAGGACATCTAGAACGTCTGGGACGTTAGGGACATATGGGACATCTAGGACGTCTGGGACATTAGGGACATATGGACAAATGGGACATCTCATACGCCTGGGACATTAGGGACATATAAGACATTTGGGACATCTAGGACGTCTGGGACGTCTGGGACGTTAAGGACATATGGGACATTTAGACGCCTGGGACATTAGGGACATATGGGACATATGGGACATCTAATACGCCTGGGACATTAGGGATATATGAGACATTTGGGACATCTGGGACGTCTGGGACGTTAGGGACATATGGGTCATCTGGGACGTCTGGGACGTTAAGGACATATGGGACATCTAGGACGTCTGGGACATTAGGGACATATGGGACAAATGGGACATCTGATACGCCTGGGAGATTAGGGACATATAAGACATTTGGATATCTAGGACGTCTGGGACGTCTGGGACGTTAAGGACATATGGGACATTTAGACGCCTGGGACATTAGGGACATATGGGACATATGGGACATCTAATACGCTTGGGACATTAGGGATATATGAGACATTTGGGACATCTGGGACGTCTGGACGTTAGGGACATATGGGTCATCTGGGACGTCTGGGACGTTAAGGACATATGGGACATCTAGGACGTCTGGGACGTTAGGAACATATGGGACTTCTGGGACGTCTGGGACTTTAGGGACAAATGGGACATTTAGGACGTCTGGGACGTTAGGGACATATGGAATATCTAGGACGCCTGGGACATTAGAGACATATGGGACATATGGGACATCTGGGACGGCTGGGACGTTAGGGACATATGGGACATCTGGGACGTCTGGGACGTAAAGGACATATGGGACATCTAGGACCTCTGGGACGTCTGGGACGGTAATGACATATGGGACATTTAGGACGCCTGGGACATTAAGGACATATGGGACATCTCATACGCCTGGGACATTAGGGATATATGATACATTTGGGATATATGGGACATCTGGGACGGCTGGGACGTTAGGGACATATGGGACATCTAGAACGTCTGGGACGTTAGGGACATATGGGACATCTTGGACGTCTGGGACGTTAGGGACATATGGGACATCTAAGACGTCTGGGACGTTAAGGACATATGGGACATTTAGGACGCCTGGGACATTAGGGACATTTGGGACATACGGGACATCTGGGACGCCTGGGACATTAGGGACAAATGGGACATATGGGACATCTAGGACGTCTGGGACGTTAAGGACATATGGGACATCTAGAACGTCTGGGACGTTAGGGACATATGGGACATCTGGGACGTCTGGGACGTTAAGGACATATAGGACATCTAGAACGTCTGGGACGTTAGGGACATATGGGACATCTGGGACGCCTGGGACGTGAGGGACATATGGGACATCTGGGACGTCTGGGACGTTAAGGACATATAGGACATCTAGAACGTCTGGGACGTTAGGGACATATGGGACATCTGGGACGTCTGGGACGTTCGGGACATATGGGACATCTGGGACGTCTGGGACGTTAGGGACATTTGGGGCATCTGGGACGTCTGGGACGGTAGGGACATATTGGTCATCTGGGACGTCTGGGACGTTAAGTACATATAGGACATCTAGAACGTCTGGGACGTTAGGGACATATGGGACATCTGGGACGTCTGGGACGTTAAGGACATATAGGACATCTAGAACGTCTGGGACGTTAGGGACATATAGGACATCTGGGACGTCTGGGACATTAGGGACATATAGGAAATCTGGGACGTCTGGGACGTTAGGGACATTTGGGACATATGGGACGGTAGGGAAATATGGGTCATCTGGGACGTCTGGGACGTTAAGGACATATAGGACATCTAGAACGTCTGGGACGTTAGGGACATATGGGACATCTGGGACGTCTGGAACGTTAAGGACATATGGGACATATGGGACATCTGGGACGGCTGGGACATTAGGGACATATGGGACAAATGGGACATCTGATACGCCTGGGACATTAGTAACATATAAGACATTTGGGACATCTGGGACGTCTGGGACGGTAGGGACATATGGGTCATCTGGGACGTCTGGGACGTTAAGGACATATAGGACATCTAGAACGTCTGGGACGTTAGGGACATATGGGACATCTGGGACGTCTGGGACGTTAGGGACATATGGGACATCTAAGACGTCTGGGATGTTAGGGACATATGGGACATCTGGGACGTCTGGGACGTTAAGGACATATGGGACATCTAGGACGTCTGGGACGTCTGGGACGTTAAGGACATATTGGACATTTAGGACGCCTGGGACATTAGGGACATTCGGGACATACGGGACATCTGGGACGCCTGGGACATTAGGGACAAATGGGACATATGGGACATCTAGGACGTCTGGGACGTTAAGGACATATGGGACATTTAGGACGCCTGGGACGTTAAGGAGATATGGGACATCTAGGACGTCTGGGACGTCTGGGACGGTAAGGACATATGGGACATTTAGGACGCCTGGGACATTAAAGACATATGGGACAAATGGGACATCTGATACGCCTGGGACATTAGGGACATATAAGACATTTGGGACATCTGGGACGTCTGGGACGGTAGGGACATATGGGTCATCTGGGACGTCTGGGACGTTAAGGACATATAGGACATCTAGAACGTCTGGGACGTTAGGGACATATGGGACATCTGGGACGTCTGGGACGTTAGGGACATATGGGACATCTAAGACGTCTGGGATGTTAGGGACATATGGGACATCTGGGACGTCTGGGACGTTAAGGACATATGGGACATCTAGGACGTCTGGGACGTCTGGGACGTTAAGGACATATTGGACATTTAGGACGCCTGGGACATTAGGGACATTCGGGACATACGGGACATCTGGGACGCCTGGGACATTAGAGACAAATGGGACATATGGGACATCTAGGACGTCTGGGACGTTAAGGACATATGGGACATTTAGGACGCCTGGGACGTTAAGGAGATATGGGACATCTAGGACGTCTGGGATGTCTGGGACGGTAAGGACATATGGGAGACATTTAGGACGCCTGGGACATTAAAGACATATGGGACAAATGGGACATCTGATACGCCTGGGACATTAGGGACATATAAGACATTTGGGACATCTCGGACGTCTGGGACGGTAGGGACATATGGGTCATCTGGGACGTCTGGGACGTTAAGGACATATAGGACATCTAGAACGTCTGGGACGTTAGGGACATATGGGACATCTGGGACGTCTGGGACGTTAGGGACATATGGGACATCTAAGACGTCTGGGATGTTAGGGACATATGGGACATCTGGGACGTCTGGACGTTAAGGACATATAGGACATCTAGAACGTCTGGGACGTTAGGGACATATGGGACATCTGGTACGTCTGGGACGTTAGGGACATATAGGACATCTAGAACGTCTGGGACGTTAGGGACATATGGGACATCTGGGACGTCTGGGACGTTAGGGACATATGGGACATCTAAGACGTCTGGGATGTTAGGGACATATAAGACATTTGGGACATCTGGGACGTCTGGGACGGTAGGGACATATGGGTCATCTGGGACGTCTGGGACGTTAAGGACATATAGGACATCTAGAACGTCTGGGACGTTAGGGACATATGGGACATCTAGGACGTCTGGGACATTAGGGACATATGGGACAAATGGGACATCTCATACGCCTGGGACATTAGGGACATATAAGACATTTGGGACATCTAGGACGTCTGGGACGTCTGGGACGTTAAGGACATATGGGACATTTAGACGCCTGGGACATTAGGGACATATGGGACATATGGGACATCTAATACGCCTGGGACATTAGGGATATATGAGACATTTGGGACATCTGGGACGTCTGGGACGTTAGGGACATATGGGTCATCTGGGACGTCTGGGACGTTAAGGACATATGGGACATCTAGGACGTCTGGGACATTAGGGACATATGGGACAAATGGGACATCTGATACGCCTGGGAGATTAGGGACATATAAGACATTTGGGATATCTAGGACGTCTGGGACGTCTGGGACGTTAAGGACATATGGGACATTTAGACGCCTGGGACATTAGGGACATATGGGACATATGGGACATCTAATACGCTTGGGACATTAGGGATATATGAGACATTTGGGACATCTGGGACGTCTGGACGTTAAGGACATATGGGTCATCTGGGACGTCTGGGACGTTAAGGACATATGGGACATCTAGGACGTCTGGGACGTTAGGAACATATGGGACTTCTGGGACGTCTGGGACTTTAGGGACAAATGGGACATTTAGGACGTCTGGGACGTTAGGGACATATGGAATATCTAGGACGCCTGGGACATTAGAGACATATGGGACATTTTGGGACATCTGGGACGGCTGGGACGTTAGGGACATATGGGACATCTGGGACGTCTGGGACGTAAAGGACATATGGGACATCTAGGACCTCTGGGACGTCTGGGACGGTAAGGACATATGGGACATTTAGGACGCCTGGGACATTAAGGACATATGGGACATCTGATACGCCTGGGACATTAGGGATATATGATACATTTGGGATATATGGGACATCTGGGACGGCTGGGACGTTAGGGACATATGGGACATCTAGAACGTCTGGGACGTTAGGGACATATGGGACATCTTGGACGTCTGGGACGTTAGGGACATATGGGACATCTACGACGTCTGGGACGTTAAGGACATATGGGACATTTAGGACGCCTGGGACATTAGGGACATTTGGGACATACGGGACATCTGGGACGCCTGGGACGTGAGGGACATATGGGACATCTGGGACGTCTGGGACGTTAAGGACATATAGGACATCTAGAACGTCTGGGACGTTAGGGACATATGGGACATCTGGGACGTCTGGGACGTTCGGGACATATGGGACATCTGGGACGTCTGGGACGTTAGAGACATTTGGGGCATCTGGGACGTCTGGGACGGTAGGGACATATTGGTCATCTGGGACGTCTGGGACGTTAAGTACATATAGGACATCTAGAACGTCTGGGACGTTAGGGACATATGGGACATCTGGGACGTCTGGGACGTTAAGGACATATAGGACATCTAGAACGTCTGGGACGTTAGGGACATATAGGACATCTGGGACGTCTGGGACATTAGGGACATATAGGAAATCTGGGACGTCTGGGACGTTAGGGACATTTGGGACATATGGGACGGTAGGGAAATATGGGTCATCTGGGACGTCTGGGACGTTAAGGACATATAGGACATCTAGAACGTCTGGGACGTTAGGGACATATGGGACATCTGGGACGTCTGGAACGTTAAGGACATATGGGACATATGGGACATCTGGGACGGCTGGGACATTAGGGACATATGGGACAAATGGGACATCTGATACGCCTGGGACATTAGGGACATATAAGACATTTGGGACATCTGGGACGTCTGGGACGGTAGGGACATATGGGTCATCTGGGACGTCTGGGACGTTAAGGACATATAGGACATCTAGAACGTCTGGGACGTTAGGGACATATGGGACATCTGGGACGTCTGGGACGTTAGGGACATATGGGACATCTAAGACGTCTGGGATGTTAGGGACATATGGGACATCTGGGACGTCTGGGACGTTAAGGACATATGGGACATCTAGGACGTCTGGGACGTCTGGGACGTTAAGGACATATTGGACATTTAGGACGCCTGGGACATTAGGGACATTCGGGACATACGGGACATCTGGGACGCCTGGGACATTAGGGACAAATGGGACATATGGGACATCTAGGACGTCTGGGACGTTAAGGACATATGGGACATTTAGGACGCCTGGGACGTTAAGGAGATATGGGACATCTAGGACGTCTGGGACGTCTGGGACGGTAAGGACATATGGGACATTTAGGACGCCTGGGACATTAAAGACATATGGGACAAATGGGACATCTGATACGCCTGGGACATTAGGGACATATAAGACATTTGGGACATCTGGGACGTCTGGGACGGTAGGGACATATGGGTCATCTGGGACGTCTGGGACGTTAAGGACATATAGGACATCTAGAACGTCTGGGACGTTAGGGACATATGGGACATCTGGGACGTCTGGGACGTTAGGGACATATGGGACATCTAAGACGTCTGGGATGTTAGGGACATATGGGACATCTGGGACGTCTGGGACGTTAAGGACATATGGGACATCTAGGACGTCTGGGACGTCTGGGACGTTAAGGACATATTGGACATTTAGGACGCCTGGGACATTAGGGACATTCGGGACATACGGGACATCTGGGACGCCTGGGACATTAGAGACAAATGGGACATATGGGACATCTAGGACGTCTGGGACGTTAAGGACATATGGGACATTTAGGACGCCTGGGACGTTATGGAGATATGGGACATCTAGGACGTCTGGGATGTCTGGGACGGTAAGGACATATGGGACATTTAGGACGCCTGGGACATTAAAGACATATGGGACAAATGGGACATCTGATACGCCTGGGACATTAGGGACATATAAGACATTTGGGACATCTCGGACGTCTGGGACGGTAGGGACATATGGGTCATCTGGGACGTCTGGGACGTTAAGGACATATAGGACATCTAGAACGTCTGGGACGTTAGGGACATATGGGACATCTGGGACGTCTGGGACGTTAGGGACATATGGGACATCTAAGACGTCTGGGATGTTAGGGACATATGGGACATCTGGGACGTCTGGGACGTTAAGGACATATAGGACATCTAGAACGTCTGGGACGTTAGGGACATATGGGACATCTGGTACGTCTGGGACGTTAGGGACATATAGGACATCTAGAACGTCTGGGACGTTAGGGACATATGGGACATCTGGGACGTCTGGGACGTTAGGGACATATGGGACATCTAAGACGTCTGGGATGTTAGGGACATATAAGACATTTGGGACATCTGGGACGTCTGGGACGGTAGGGACATATGGGTCATCTGGGACGTCTGGGACGTTAAGGACATATAGGACATCTAGAACGTCTGGGACGTTAGGGACATATGGGACATCTAGGACGTCTGGGACATTAGGGACATATGGGACAAATGGGACATCTCATACGCCTGGGACATTAGGGACATATAAGACATTTGGGACATCTAGGACGTCTGGGACGTCTGGGACGTTAAGGACATATGGGACATTTAGACGCCTGGGACATTAGGGACATATGGGACATATGGGACATCTAATACGCCTGGGACATTAGGGATATATGAGACATTTGGGACATCTGGGACGTCTGGGACGTTAGGGACATATGGGTCATCTGGGACGTCTGGGACGTTAAGGACATATGGGACATCTAGGACGTCTGGGACATTAGGGACATATGGGACAAATGGGACATCTGATACGCCTGGGAGATTAGGGACATATAAGACATTTGGGATATCTAGGACGTCTGGGACGTCTGGGACGTTAAGGACATATGGGACATTTAGACGCCTGGGACATTAGGGACATATGGGACATATGGGACATCTAATACGCTTGGGACATTAGGGATATATGAGACATTTGGGACATCTGGGACGTCTGGACGTTAAGGACATATGGGTCATCTGGGACGTCTGGGACGTTAAGGACATATGGGACATCTAGGACGTCTGGGACGTTAGGAACATATGGGACTTCTGGGACGTCTGGGACTTTAGGGACAAATGGGACATTTAGGACGTCTGGGACGTTAGGGACCTATGGAATATCTAGGACGCCTGGGACATTAGAGACATATGGGACATATGGGACATCTGGGACGGCTGGGACGTTAGGGACATATGGGACATCTGGGACGTCTGGGACGTAAAGGACATATGGGACATCTAGGACCTCTGGGACGTCTGGGACGGTAAGGACATATGGGACATTTAGGACGCCTGGGACATTAAGGACATATGGGACATCTGATACGCCTGGGACATTAGGGATATATGATACATTTGGGATATATGGGACATCTGGGACGGCTGGGACGTTAGGGACATATGGGACATCTAGAACGTCTGGGACGTTAGGGACATATGGGACATCTTGGACGTCTGGGACGTTAGGGACATATGGGACATCTACGACGTCTGGGACGTTAAGGACATATGGGACATTTAGGACGCCTGGGACATTAGGGACATTTGGGACATACGGGACATCTGGGACGCCTGGGACATTAGGGACAAATGGGACATATGGGACATCTAGGACGTCTGGGACGTTAAGGACATATGGGACATCTAGAACGTCTGGGACGTTAGGGACATATGGGACATCTGGGACGTCTGGGACGTTAAGGACATATAGGACATCTAGAACGTCTGGGACGTTAGGGACATATGGGACATCTGGGACGCCTGGGACGTGAGGGACATATGGGACATCTGGGACGTCTGGGACGTTAAGGACATATAGGACATCTAGAACGTCTGGGACGTTAGGGACATATGGGACATCTGGGACGTCTGGGACGTTCGGGACATATGGGACATCTGGGACGTCTGGGACGTTAGGGACATTTGGGGCATCTGGGACGTCTGGGACGGTAGGGACATATTGGTCATCTGGGACGTCTGGGACGTTAAGTACATATAGGACATCTAGAACGTCTGGGACGTTAGGGACATATGGGACATCTGGGACGTCTGGGACGTTAAGGACATATAGGACATCTAGAACGTCTGGGACGTTAGGGACATATAGGACATCTGGGACGTCTGGGACATTAGGGACATATAGGAAATCTGGGACGTCTGGGACGTTAGGGACATTTGGGACATATGGGACGGTAGGGAAATATGGGTCATCTGGGACGTCTGGGACGTTAAGGACATATAGGACATCTAGAACGTCTGGGACGTTAGGGACATATGGGACATCTGGGACGTCTGGAACGTTAAGGACATATGGGACATATGGGACATCTGGGACGGCTGGGGCGTTAGGGACATATGGGACATCTGGGACGTCTGGAACGTTAAGGACATATGGGACATCTAGGACGTCTGGGACGTCTGGGACGGTAAGGACATATGGGACATTTTGGACGCCTGGGACATTAGGGACATATGGGACAAATGGGACATCTGATACGCCTGGGACATTAGGGACATATAAGACATTTGGGACATCTGGGACGTTTGGGACGGTAGGGACATATGGGTCATCTGGGACGTCTGGGACGTTAAGGACATATAGGACATCTAGAACGTCTGGGACGTTAGGGACATATGGGACATCTGGGACGTCTGGGACGTTAGGGACATATGGGACATCTAAGACGTCTGGGATGTTAGGGACATATGGGACATCTGGGACGTCTGGGACGTTAAGGACATATGGGACATCTAGGACGTCTGGGACGTCTGGGACGTTAAGGACATATTGGACATTTAGGACGCCTGGGACATTAGGGACATTCGGGACATACGGGACATCTGGGACGCCTGGGACATTAGGGACAAATGGGACATATGGGACATCTAGGACGTCTGGGACGTTAAGGACATATGGGACATTTAGGACGCCTGGGACGTTAAGGAGATATGGGACATCTAGGACGTCTGGGACGTCTGGGACGGTAAGGACATATGGGACATTTAGGACGCCTGGGACATTAAAGACATATGGGACAAATGGGACATCTGATACGCCTGGGACATTAGGGACATATAAGACATTTGGGACATCTGGGACGTCTGGGACGGTAGGGACATATGGGTCATCTGGGACGTCTGGGACGTTAAGGACATATAGGACATCTAGAACGTCTGGGACGTTAGGGACATATGGGACATCTGGGACGTCTGGGACGTTAGGGACATATGGGACATCTAAGACGTCTGGGATGTTAGGGACATATGGGACATCTGGGACGTCTGGGACGTTAAGGACATATAGGACATCTAGAACGTCTGGGACGTTAGGGACATATGGGACATCTGGGACGTCTGGGACGTTAGGGACATATAGGACATCTAGAACGTCTGGGACGTTAGGGACATATGGGACATCTAAGACGTCTGGGATGTTAGGGACATATAAGACATTTGGGACATCTGGGACGTCTGGGACGGTAGGGACATATGGGTCATCTGGGACGTCTGGGACGTTAAGGACATATAGGACATCTAGAACGTCTGGGACGTTAGGGACATATGGGACATCTAGGACGTCTGGGACATTAGGGACATATGGGACAAATGGGACATCTGATACGCCTGGGACATTAGGGACATATAAGACATTTGGGACATCTAGGACGTCTGGGACGTCTGGGACGTTAAGGACATATAGGACATCTAGAACGTCTGGGACGTTAGGGACATATGGGACATCTGGGACGCCTGGGACGTGAGGGACATATGGGACATCTGGGACGTCTGGGACGTTAAGGACATATAGGACATCTAGAACGTCTGGGACGTTAGGGACATATGGGACATCTGGGACGTCTGGGACGTTCGGGACATATGGGACATCTGGGACGTCTGGGACGTTAGGGACATTTGGGGCATCTGGGACGTCTGGGACGGTAGGGACATATTGGTCATCTGGGACGTCTGGGACGTTAAGTACATATAGGACATCTAGAACGTCTGGGACGTTAGGGACATATGGGACATCTGGGACGTCTGGGACGTTAAGGACATATAGGACATCTAGAACGTCTGGGACGTTAGGGACATATAGGACATCTGGGACGTCTGGGACATTAGGGACATATAGGAAATCTGGGACGTCTGGGACGTTAGGGACATTTGGGACATATGGGACGGTAGGGAAATATGGGTCATCTGGGACGTCTGGGACGTTAAGGACATATAGGACATCTAGAACGTCTGGGACGTTAGGGACATATGGGACATCTGGGACGTCTGGAGCGTTAAGGACATATGGGACATATGGGACATCTGGGACGGCTGGGACGTTAGGGACATATGGGACATCTGGGACGTCTGGAACGTTAAGGACATATGGGACATCTAGGACGTCTGGGACGTCTGGGACGGTAAGGACATATGGGACATTTTGGACGCCTGGGACATTAGGGACATATGGGACAAATGGGACATCTGATACGTCTGGGACATTAGGGACATATAAGACATTTGGGACATCTGGGACGTCTGGGACGGTAGGGACATATGGGTCATCTGGGACGTCTGGGACGTTAAGGACATATAGGACATCTAGAACGTCTGGGACGTTAGGGACATATGGGACATCTGGGACGTCTGGGACGTTAGGGACATATGGGACATCTAAGACGTCTGGGATGTTAGGGACATATGGGACATCTGGGACGTCTGGGACGTTAAGGACATATGGGACATCTAGGACGTCTGGGACGTCTGGGACGTTAAGGACATATTGGACATTTAGGACGCCTGGGACATTAGGGACATTCGTGACATACGGGACATCTGGGACGCCTGGGACATTAGGGACAAATGGGACATATGGGACATCTAGGACGTCTGGGACGTTAAGGACATATGGGACATTTAGGACGCCTGGGACGTTAAGGAGATATGGGACATCTAGGACGTCTGGGACGTCTGGGACGGTAAGGACATATGGGACATTTAGGACGCCTGGGACATTAAAGACATATGGGACAAATGGGACATCTGATACGCCTGGGACATTAGGGACATATAAGACATTTGGGACATCTGGGACGTCTGGGACGGTAGGGACATATGGGTCTCATGGGACGTCTGGGACGTTAAGGACATATAGGACATCTAGAACGTCTGGGACGTTAGGGACATATGGGACATCTGGGACGTCTGGGACGTTAGGGACATATGGGACATCTAAGACGTCTGGGATGTTAGGGACATATGGGACATCTGGGACGTCTGGGACGTTAAGGACATATAGGACATCTAGAACGTCTGGGACGTTAGGGACATATGGGACATCTGGGACGTCTGGGACGTTAGGGACATATAGGACATCTAGAACGTCTGGGACGTTAGGGACATATGGGACATCTGGGACGTCTGGGACGTTAGGGACATATGGGACATCTAAGACGTCTGGGATGTTAGGGACATATAAGACATTTGGGACATCTGGGACGTCTGGGACGGTAGGGACATATGGGTCATCTGGGACGTCTGGGACGTTAAGGACATATAGGACATCTAGAACATCTGGGACGTTAGGGACATATGGGACATCTAGGACGTCTGGGACATTAGGGACATATGGGACAAATGGGACATCTGATACGCCTGGGACATTAGGGACATATAAGACATTTGGGACATCTAGGACGTCTGGGACGTCTGGGACGTTAAGGACATATGGGACATTTAGACGCCTGGGACATTAGGGACATATGGGACATATGGGACATCTAATACGCCTGGAACATTAGGGATATATGAGACATTTGGGACATCTGGGACGTCTGGGACGTTAGGGACATATGGGTCATCTGGGACGTCTGGGACGTTAAGGACATATGGGACATCTAGGACGCCTGGAACATTAGGGACATATGGGACAAATGGGACATCTGATACGCCTGGGAGATTAGGGACATATAAGACATTTGGGATATCTAGGACGTCTGGGACGTCTGGGACGTTAAGGACATATGGGACATTTAGACGCTTGGGACATTAGGGACATATGGGACATATGGGACATCTAATACGCTTGGGACATTAGGGATATATGAGACATTTGGGACATCTAAGACGTCTGGACGTTAGGGACATATGGGTCATCTGGGACGTCTGGGACGTTAAGGACATATGGGACATCTAGGACGTCTGGGACGTTAGGAACATATGGGACTTCTGGGACGTCTGGGACTTTAGGGACAAATGGGACATTTAAGACGTCTGGGACGTTAGGAACATATGGAATATCTAGGACGCCTGGGACATTAGGGACATATGGGACATATGGGACATCTGGGACGGCTGGGACGTTAGGGACATATGGGACATCTGGGACGTCTGGGACGTAAAGGACATATGGGACATCTAGGACCTCTGGGACGTCTGGGACGGTAAGGACATATGGGACATTTAGGACGCCTGGGACATTAAGGACATATGGGACATCTGATACGCCTGGGACATTAGGGATATATGATACATTTGGGATATATGGGACATCTGGGACGGCTGGGACGTTAGGGACATATGGGACATCTAGAACGTCTGGGACGTTAGGGACATATGGGACATCTTGGACGTCTGGGACGTTAGGGACATATGGGACATCTAAGACGTCTGGGACGTTAAGGACATATGGGACATTTAGGACGCCTGGGACATTCGGAACATTTGGGACATACGGGACATCTGGGACGCCTGGGACATTAGGGACAAATGGGACATATGGGACATCTAGGACGTCTGGGACGTTAAGGACATATGGGACATCTAGAACGTCTGGGACGTTAGGGACATATGGGACATCTGGGACGCCTGGGACGTTAAGGACATATAGGACATCTAGAACGTCTGGGACGTTAGGAACATATGGGACATCTGGGACGCCTGGGACGTGAGGGACATATGGGACATCTGAGACGTCTGGGACGTTAAGGACATATAGGACATCTAGAACGTCTGGGACGTTAGGGACATATGGGACATCTGGGACGTCTGGGACGTTCGGGACATATGGGACATCTGGGACGTCTGGGACATTAGGGACATTTGGGGCATCTGGGACGTCTGGGACGGTAGGGACATATTGGTCATCTGGGACGTCTGGGACGTTAAGTACATATAGGACATCTAGAACGTCTGGGACGTTAGGGACATATGGGACATCTGGGACGTCTGGGACGTTAAGGACATGTAGGACATCTAGAACGTCTGGGACGTTAGGGACATATAGGACATCTGGGACGTCTGGGACATTAGGGACATATAGGAAATCTGGGACGTCTGGGACGTTAGGGACATTTGGGACATATGGGACGGTAGGGAAATATGGGTCATCTGGGACGTCTGGGACGTTAAGGACATATAGGACATCTAGAACGTCTGGGACGTTAGGGACATATGGGACATCTGGGACGTCTGGGACGTTAGGGACATATGGGACATCTAAGACGTCTGGGACGTTAAGGACATATGGGACATTTAGGACGCCTGGGACATTAGGGACATTCGGGACTTACGGGACATCTGGGACGCCTGGGACATTAGGAACAAATGGGACATATGGGACATCTAGGACGTCTGGGACGTTAAGGACATATGGGACATTTAGGACGCCTGGGACGTTAGGGACATAAGGGACATCTGGGAAGTCTGGGACGTTAAGGACATATAGGACATTTAGGACGTCTGGGACGTTAGGGACATATGGGGCATCTAGGACGTCTGGGACGTCTGGGACGTTAGGGACATACGGGACAGCTGGGACGTCTGGGACGTTAGGGACATATGGGACATTTAGGACGTCGGGGACGTTAGGGACATGTGGAACATCTAGGACGGCTGGGACATTAGGGACATATGGGACGTATAGGACATCTGGGACGTCTGGGACGTTAGGGACATATAGGACATTTAGGACGTCTGGGACGTTAGGGACATATGGGGCATCTAGGACGTCTGGGACGTCTGGGAAGTTAGGGACATACGGGACAGCTGGGACGTTTGGGACGTTAGGCACATATGGGAAATTTGGACGTTGGGGACGTTAGGGACATGTGGAACATCTAGGACGGCTGGGACATTAGGGACATATGGGACATATGGGACATCTGGGCCGTCTGGGATGTTAGGGACATATGGGATATCTGGGACGTCTGGTACGTTAAGGACATATGGGAAATCTAGGACGTCTGGGACATCTGGGACGTTAAGGGCATATGGAACATTTAGGACGCCTGGGACATTAGGGACTAATGGGACTTATGGGACATCTGGGACGCCTGGGACATTAGGGACATATGGGACATATGGAACATCTGGGACGTCTGGGACGTTAGGGACATATGGGACATCTGGGACGTCTGCGACGTTAAGGACATATGGGACATCTAGGACGTCTGGGACGTCTGGGACCTTAAACACATATGGGACATTTAGGACGCCTGAGACATTAGGGACACATGGGGCATATGGGACATCTGGGACATCTGAGACGTTAAATACATATGGGACATTTAGGACGTCTGGGACGTCTGGGACATTAAGGACATACGGGACATCTGGGACGTCTGGGGCCATAGGGACATATGGGACATCTAGGACGTCTGGGACGCCTGAGACGTTAAGGACATCCGGGACAGCTGGGACGTCTGGGACGTTAGGGACATATGGGACATTTAGGACGTCCGGGACGTTAGGGACAAATGGGACATCTAGGACGTCTGGGACGTCTGGGACGTTAAGGAGATATGGGACATTTAGGACGCCTGCGACATTAGGGACATATTGGAGATATGGGACATCTGGGACGCCTGGGACATTAGGGACATATGGGACATACAGAACATCTGGGACGTCTGGGACGTTAGGGACATATGGGACATCTGGGACGTCTGGGACGTTAAGGACATATGGGACATCTAGGGCGTCTGGGACGTCTGGGACGTTATGGACATATGGGACATTTAGGACGCCAGGGATATTAGGGACATATGGGACATATGGGACATCTGTGACGCCTGGGACATTAGGGACATATGGAACATATGGGACATTTGGGACGTCTGGGACGTCTGGGACGTTAAGGGCATATGGGACATCTAGGGCGTCTGAGACATCTGGGACGTTATGGACATATGGGACATTTAGGACGCCAGGGATATTAGGGACATATGGGACATATGGGACATCTGGGACGTCTGGGACGTCTGGGACGTTAAAGACATATAGGACTTCGAGAAAGTCTGGGACGTTAAGGACATATCGGACATCTAGGACGTCAGGGACGTCTGGGACGGTAAAGACATATGGAACATTTAGGACGCCTGGGACATTAGGGACATATGGGACATATGGGACATCTGGGACGCCTGGGACATTAGGGACAAATGGAACATATGTTACATCTGGGACGTCTAGAACGTTAGGGACATATGGGACATTTAGGACGTCTGGGACGTTAGGGACATATGGAACATCTAGGACGCCTGGGACATTAGGGACATATGGGACATATGGGACATATGGGACATCTGGGACGTCTGGGATGCTAGGGACATATGGGACATTTGGGACGTCTGGGACGTTAAGGACATCTGGGACATCTAGGACGTCTGCGACGTCTGGGACGTTAAGGACATATGGGACATTTAGGACGCCTGGGACATTAGGGACATATGGGCATATGGACCATCTGGGACGCCTGGGACATTAGGGACAAATGGGACATATGGGACATCTGGGACGTCTGGGACGTTAGGAACATATGGGACATATGGGACGTCTGGGACGCTAAGGACATATGGGACATCTAGGACGTCTGGGACGTCTGGGACGTTAAGGACATATGGGACATTTAGGACGTCTCGGACATTAGGGACTGTGGGACATATGGGACAACTGGGACGTCTGGGACGTTAAGGACATATGGGACATCTAGGACGTCTGGGACGTCTGGGACGTTAAGGAGATATGGGACATTTAGGACCCCTGCATCATTAGGGACATATTGGACATATGGAACATCTGGGACCCCTGGGACATTAGGGACATATGGGACATACAGAACATCTGGGACGTCTGGGACGTTAAAGACATATGAGACATCTGGGACGTCTGGGATGTTAAGGACATATGGGACATCTAGAAGGTCTGGGACGTCTGGGACGTTAAGGACATATGGGACATTTAGACGCCTGGGACATTAGGGACATATGGGACATATGGGACATCTAATACGCCTGGGACATTAGGGATATATGAGACATTTGGGACATCTGGGACGTCTGGGACGTTAGGGACATATGGGTCATCTGGGACGTCTGGGACGTTAAGGACATATGGGACATCTAGGACGTCTGGGACATTAGGGACATATGGGACAAATGGGACATCTGATACGCCTGGGACATTAGGGGCATATAAGACAATTGGGACATCTAGGACGTCTGGGACGTCTGGGACGTTAAGGACATATGGGACATTTAGACGCCTGGGACATTAGGGACATATGGGACATATGGGACATATGGGACATCTAATACGCCTGGGATATTAGGGATATATGAGACATTTGGGACATCTGGGACGTCTGGGACGTTAGGGACATATGGGTCATCTGGGACGTCTGGGACGTTAAGGACATATGGGACATCTAGGACGTCTGGGACGTTAGGTACATATGGGACTTCTGGTACGTCTGGGACTTTAGGGACATATGGGACAGCTGGGACGTCTGGGACGTTAGAAACATATAGGACATCTAGGACGTCTGTGACGATAGGGACATATGGGACATCTAGGACATCTCGGACATCTGGGACGTTAGGGACATGCGGGACAGCTGAGACGTCTGGGACGTTAGGGACAAATGGGACATTTAGGACGCCTGGGACGTTAGGGACATATGGAATATCTAGGACGCCTGGGACATTAGGGACATATGGGACATATGGGACATCTGGGACGGCTGGGACGTTAGGGACATATGGGACATCTGGGACGTCTGGGACGTAAAGGACATATGGGACATTTAGGACGCCTGGGACATTAAGGACATATGGGACAAATGGGACATCTGATACGCCTGGGACATTAGGGATATATGATAAATTTGGGACATATGGGACGTCTGGGACGGCTGGGACGTTAGGGACATATGGGACATTTAGAACGTCTGGGACGTTAGGTACATATGGGACATCTGGGACGTCTGGGACGTTAGGGACATATGGGACATCTAAGACGTCTGGGACGTTAAGGACATATGGTACATTTAGGACGCCTGGGACATTAGGGACATTTGGGACATACGGGACATCTGGGACGCCTGCGACATTAGGGACAAATGGGACATATGGGACATCTAGGACGTCTGGGACGTTAAGGACATATAGGACATCTAGAACGTCTGGGACGTTAGGGACATATGGGACATCTGGGACGTCTGGGACGTTAAGGACATATAAGACATCTAGAACGTCTGGGACGTTAGGGACATATGGGACATCTGGGACGTCTGGGACGTGAGGGACATATGGGACATCTGGGACGTCTGGGACGTTAAGGACATATAGGACATCTAGAACGTCTGGGACGTTAGGGACATTTGGGACATCTGGGACGTCTGGGACGTTAGGGACATATGGGACATCTGGGACGTCTGGGACGTTAGGGACATTTGGGACATCTGGGACGTCTGGGACGGTAGGGACATATGGGTCATCTGGGACGTCTGGGACGTTAAGGACATATAGGACATCTAGAACGTCTGGGACGTTAGGGACATATGGGACATCTGGGACGTCTGGGACGTTAAGGACATATAGGACATCTAGAACGTCTGGGACGTTAGGGACATATGGGACATCTGGGACGTCTGGGACGTTAGGGACATATGGGAAATCTGGGACGTCTGGGACGTTAGGGACATTTGGGACATCTGGGACGGTAGGGACATATGGGTCATCTGGGACGTCTGGGACGTTAAGGACATATAGGACATCTAGAACGTCAGGGACGTTAGGGACATATGGGACATCTGGGACGTCTAAGACGTTAGGGACATATGGGACATCTAAGACGTCTGGGACGTTAAAGACATATGGGACATTTAGGACGCCTGGGATATTAGGGACATTCGGGACATACGGGACATCTGGGACGCCTGGGACATTAGGAACAAATGGGACATATGGGACATCTAGGACGTCTGGGACGTTAAAGACATATGGGACATTTAGGACGCCTGGGACGTTAGGGACATAAGGGACATCTGGGAAGTCTGGGACGTTAAGGACATATAGGACATTTAGGACGTCTGGGACGTTAGGGACATATGGGGCATCTAGGACGTCTGGGACGTCTGGGACGTTAGGGACATACGGGACAGCTGGGACGTCTGGGACGTTAGGGACATATAGGACATTTAGGACGTCTGGGACGTTAGGGACATATGGGGCATCTAGGACGTCTGGGACGTCTGGGACGTTAGGGACATACGGGACAGCTGGGACGTCTGGGACGTTAGGGACATATGGGACATTTAAGACGTCGGGGACGTTAGGGACATGTGGAACATCTAGGACGGCTGGGACATTAGTGACATATGGGACGTATGGGACATCTGGGACGTCTGGGACGTTAGGGACATATAGGACATTTAGGACGTCTGGGACGTTAGGGACATATGGGGCATCTAGGACGTCTGGGACGTCTGGGAAGTTAGGGACATACGGGACAGCTGGGACGTCTGGGACGTTATGGACATATGGGACATTTAGGACGTTGGGGACGTTAGGGACATGTGGAACATCTAGGACGGCTGGGACATTAGAGACATATGGGACATCTGGGCCGTCTGGGATGTTAAGGACATATGGGACATCTAGGACGTCTGGGACATCTGGGACGTTAAGGGCATATGGGACATTTAGGACGCCTGGGACATTAGGGACATATGGGAATTATGGGACATCTGGGACGCCTGGGACATTAGGGACATATGGGACATATGGAACATCTGGGACGTCTGGGACGTTAGGGACATATGGGACATCTGGGACGTCTGAGACGTTAAGGACATATGGGACATCTAGGACGTCTGGGACGTTAGGGACATATGGGGCATCTAGGACGTCTGGGACGTCTGGGAAGTTAGGGACATACGGGACAGCTGGGACGTCTGGGACGTTAGGGACATATGGGACATTTAAGACGTCGGGGACGTTAGGGACATGTGGAACATCTAGGACGGCTGGGACATTAGTGACATATGGGACGTATGGGACATCTGGGACGTCTGGGACGTTAGGGACATATAGGACATTTAGGACGTCTGGGACGTTAGGGACATATGGGGCATCTAGGACGTCTGGGACGTCTGGGAAGTTAGGGACATACGGGACAGCTGGGACGTCTGGGACGTTATGGACATATGGGACATTTAGGACGTTGGGGACGTTAGGGACATGTGGAACATCTAGGACGGCTGGGACATTAGAGACATATGGGATATCTGGGACGTCTGGTACGTTAAGGACATATGGGACATCTAGGACGTCTGGGACATCTGGGACGTTAAGGGCATATGGGACATTTAGGACGCCTGGGACATTAGGGACATATGGGAATTATGGGACATCTGGGACGCCTGGGACATTAGGGACATATGGGACATATGGAACATCTGGGACGTCTGGGACGTTAGGGACATACGGGACAGCTGGGACGTCTGGGACGTTAGGGACATATAGGACATTTAGGACGTCTGGGACGTTAGGGACATATGGGGCATCTAGGACGTCTGGGACGTCTGGGACGTTAGGGACATACGGGACAGCTGGGACGTCTGGGACGTTAGGGACATATGGGACATTTAAGACGTCGGGGACGTTAGGGACATGTGGAACATCTAGGACGGCTGGGACATTAGTGACATATGGGACGTATGGGACATCTGGGACGTCTGGGACGTTAGGGACATATAGGACATTTAGGACGTCTGGGACGTTAGGGACATATGGGGCATCTAGGACGTCTGGGACGTCTGGGAAGTTAGGGACATACGGGACAGCTGGGACGTCTGGGACGTTATGGACATATGGGACATTTAGGACGTTGGGGACGTTAGGGACATGTGGAACATCTAGGACGTCTGTGACGATAGGGACATATGGGACATCTAGGACATCTCGGACATCTGGGACGTTAGGGACATGCGGGACAGCTGAGACGTCTGGGACGTTAGGGACAAATGGGACATTTAGGACGCCTGGGACGTTAGGGACATATGGAATATCTAGGACGCCTGGGACATTAGGGACATATGGGACATATGGGACATCTGGGACGGCTGGGACGTTAGGGACATATGGGACATCTGGGACGTCTGGGACGTAAAGGACATATGGGACATTTAGGACGCCTGGGACATTAAGGACATATGGGACAAATGGGACATCTGATACGCCTGGGACATTAGGGATATATGATAAATTTGGGACATATGGGACGTCTGGGACGGCTGGGACGTTAGGGACATATGGGACATCTAGAACGTCTGGGACGTTAGGTACATATGGGACATCTGGGACGTCTGGGACGTTAGGGACATATGGGACATCTAAGACGTCTGGGACGTTAAGGACATATGGTACATTTAGGACGCCTGGGACATTAGGGACATTTGGGACATACGGGACATCTGGGACGCCTGCGACATTAGGGACAAATGGGACATATGGGACATCTAGGACGTCTGGGACGTTAAGGACATATAGGACATCTAGAACGTCTGGGACGTTAGGGACATATGGGACATCTGGGACGTCTGGGACGTTAAGGACATATAAGACATCTAGAACGTCTGGGACGTTAGGGACATATGGGACATCTGGGACGTCTGGGACGTGAGGGACATATGGGACATCTGGGACGTCTGGGACGTTAAGGACATATAGGACATCTAGAACGTCTGGGACGTTAGGGACATTTGGGACATCTGGGACGTCTGGGACGTTAGGGACATATGGGACATCTGGGACGTCTGGGACGTTAGGGACATTTGGGACATCTGGGACGTCTGGGACGGTAGGGACATATGGGTCATCTGGGACGTCTGGGACGTTAAGGACATATAGGACATCTAGAACGTCTGGGACGTTAGGGACATATGGGACATCTGGGACGTCTGGGACGTTAAGGACATATAGGACATCTAGAACGTCTGGGACGTTAGGGACATATGGGACATCTGGGACGTCTGGGACGTTAGGGACATATGGGAAATCTGGGACGTCTGGGACGTTAGGGACATTTGGGACATCTGGGACGGTAGGGACATATGGGTCATCTGGGACGTCTGGGACGTTAAGGACATATAGGACATCTAGAACGTCAGGGACGTTAGGGACATATGGGACATCTGGGACGTCTAAGACGTTAGGGACATATGGGACATCTAAGACGTCTGGGACGTTAAAGACATATGGGACATTTAGGACGCCTGGGATATTAGGGACATTCGGGACATACGGGACATCTGGGACGCCTGGGACATTAGGAACAAATGGGACATATGGGACATCTAGGACGTCTGGGACGTTAAAGACATATGGGACATTTAGGACGCCTGGGACGTTAGGGACATAAGGGACATCTGGGAAGTCTGGGACGTTAAGGACATATAGGACATTTAGGACGTCTGGGACGTTAGGGACATATGGGGCATCTAGGACGTCTGGGACGTCTGGGACGTTAGGGACATACGGGACAGCTGGGACGTCTGGGACGTTAGGGACATATAGGACATTTAGGACGTCTGGGACGTTAGGGACATATGGGGCATCTAGGACGTCTGGGACGTCTGGGACGTTAGGGACATACGGGACAGCTGGGACGTCTGGGACGTTAGGGACATATGGGACATTTAAGACGTCGGGGACGTTAGGGACATGTGGAACATCTAGGACGGCTGGGACATTAGTGACATATGGGACGTATGGGACATCTGGGACGTCTGGGACGTTAGGGACATATAGGACATTTAGGACGTCTGGGACGTTAGGGACATATGGGGCATCTAGGACGTCTGGGACGTCTGGGAAGTTAGGGACATACGGGACAGCTGGGACGTCTGGGACGTTATGGACATATGGGACATTTAGGACGTTGGGGACGTTAGGGACATGTGGAACATCTAGGACGGCTGGGACATTAGAGACATATGGGACATCTGGGCCGTCTGGGATGTTAAGGACATATGGGACATCTAGGACGTCTGGGACATCTGGGACGTTAAGGGCATATGGGACATTTAGGACGCCTGGGACATTAGGGACATATGGGAATTATGGGACATCTGGGACGCCTGGGACATTAGGGACATATGGGACATATGGAACATCTGGGACGTCTGGGACGTTAGGGACATATGGGACATCTGGGACGTCTGAGACGTTAAGGACATATGGGACATCTAGGACGTCTGGGACGTTAGGGACATATGGGGCATCTAGGACGTCTGGGACGTCTGGGAAGTTAGGGACATACGGGACAGCTGGGACGTCTGGGACGTTAGGGACATATGGGACATTTAAGACGTCGGGGACGTTAGGGACATGTGGAACATCTAGGACGGCTGGGACATTAGTGACATATGGGACGTATGGGACATCTGGGACGTCTGGGACGTTAGGGACATATAGGACATTTAGGACGTCTGGGACGTTAGGGACATATGGGGCATCTAGGACGTCTGGGACGTCTGGAAAGTTAGGGACATACGGGACAGCTGGGACGTCTGGGACGTTATGGACATATGGGACATTTAGGACGTTGGGGACGTTAGGGACATGTGGAACATCTAGGACGGCTGGGACATTAGAGACATATGGGATATCTGGGACGTCTGGTACGTTAAGGACATATGGGACATCTAGGACGTCTGGGACATCTGGGACGTTAAGGGCATATGGGACATTTAGGACGCCTGGGACATTAGGGACATATGGGAATTATGGGACATCTGGGACGCCTGGGACATTAGGGACATATGGGACATATGGAACATCTGGGACGTCTGGGACGTTAGGGACATACGGGACAGCTGGGACGTCTGGGACGTTAGGGACATATAGGACATTTAGGACGTCTGGGACGTTAGGGACATATGGGGCATCTAGGACGTCTGGGACGTCTGGGACGTTAGGGACATACGGGACAGCTGGGACGTCTGGGACGTTAGGGACATATGGGACATTTAAGACGTCGGGGACGTTAGGGACATGTGGAACATCTAGGACGGCTGGGACATTAGTGACATATGGGACGTATGGGACATCTGGGACGTCTGGGACGTTAGGGACATATAGGACATTTAGGACGTCTGGGACGTTAGGGACATATGGGGCATCTAGGACGTCTGGGACGTCTGGGAAGTTAGGGACATACGGGACAGCTGGGACGTCTGGGACGTTATGGACATATGGGACATTTAGGACGTTGGGGACGTTAGGGACATGTGGAACATCTAGGACGGCTGGGACATTAGAGACATATGGGATATCTGGGACGTCTGGTACGTTAAGGACATATGGGACATCTAGGACGTCTGGGACATCTGGGACGTTAAGGGCATATGGGACATTTAGGACGCCTGGGACATTAGGGACATATGGGAATTATGGGACATCTGGGACGCCTGGGACATTAGGGACATATGGGACATATGGAACATCTGGGACGTCTGGGACGTTAGGGACATATGGGACATCTGGGACGTCTGAGACGTTAAGGACATATGGGACATCTAGGACGTCTGGGACGTCTGGGACCTTAAACACATATGGGACATTTAGGACGCCTGAGACATTAGGGACACATGGGACATATGGGACATCTGGGACATCTGAGACGTTAAATACATATGGGACATTTAGGACGTCTGGGACGTCTGGGACGTTAAGGACATACGGGACATCTGGGACGTCTGGGGCGTTAGGGACATATGGGACATCTAGGACGTCTGGGACGCCTGAGACGTTAAGGACATACGGGACAGCTGGGACGTCTGGGACGTTAGGGACATATGGGACATTCAGGACGTCCGGGACGTTAGGGACAAATGGGACATCTAGGACGTCTGGGACGTCTGGGACGTTAAGGAGATATGGGACATTTAGGACGCCTGCGACATTAGGGACATATTGGACATATGGGACATCTGGGACGCCTGGGACATTAGGGACATATGGGACATACAGAACATCTGGGACGTCTGGGACGTTAGGGACATATGGGACATCTGGGACGTCTGGGACGTTAAGGACATATAGGACATCTAGAACGTCTGGGACGTTAGGGACATATGGGACATCTGGGACGTCTGGGACGTTAAGGACATATAGGACATCTAGAACGTCTGGGACGTTAGGGACATATGGGACATCTGGGACGTCTGGGACGTTAGGGACATATGGGAAATCTGGGACGTCTGGGACGTTAGGGACATTTGGGACATCTGGGACGGTAGGGACATATGGGTCATCTGGGACTTCTGGGACGTTAAGGACATATAGGACATCTAGAACGTCTGGGACGTTAGGGACATATGGGACATCTGGGACGTCTGGGACGTTAGGGACATATGGGACATCTAAGACGTCTGGGACGTTAAAGACATATGGGACATTTAGGACGCCTGGGATATTAGGGACATTCGGGACATACGGGACATCTGGGACGCCTGGGACATTAGGAACAAATGGGACATATGGGACATCTAGGACGTCTGGGACGTTAAGGACATATGGGACATTTAGGACGCCTGGGACGTTAGGGACATATGGGGCATCTAGGACGTCTGGGACGTCTGGGACGTTAGGGACATACGGGACAGCTGGGACGTCTGGGACGTTAGGGACATATAGGACATTTAGGACGTCTGGGACGTTAGGGACATATGGGGCATCTAGGACGTCTGGGACGTCTGGGACGTTAGGGACATACGGGACAGCTGGGACGTCTGGGACGTTAGGGACATATGGGACATTTAGGACGTCGGGGACGTTAGGGACATGTGGAACATCTAGGACGGCTGGGACATTAGGGACATATGGGACGTATGGGACATCTGGGACGTCTGGGACGTCTGGGACGTTAGGGACATATAGGACATTTAGGACGTCTGGGACGTTAGGGACATATGGGGCATCTAGGACGTCTGGGACGTCTGGGAAGTTAGGGACATACGGGACAGCTGGGACGTCTGGGACGTTAGGGACATATGGGACATTTAGGACGTTGGGGACGTTAGGGACATGTGGAACATCTAGGACGGCTGGGACATTAGGGACATATGGGACGTATGGGACATCTGGGACGTCTGGGACGTCTGGGACGTTAGGGACATATAGGACATTTAGGACGTCTGGGACGTTAGGGACATATGGGGCATCTAGGACGTCTGGGACGTCTGGGAAGTTAGGGACATACGGGACAGCTGGGACGTCTGGGACGTTAGGGACATATGGGACATTTAGGACGTTGGGGACGTTAGGGACATGTGGAACATCTAGGACGGCTGGGACATTAGGGACATATGGGACAGTTCCGATAGTCGAGCAGGTAAGACCGCTCCGCTTATCGCTCCGCTAAACGTTCAATACGCCTTGTGTAGTGTGTTCCACACGTGCACGATCCTATTTCTTCCGTTGAAAATCTAACTAATACGTAATATTATGCCGGCGAGCTGTGGTGTCTGTGGTGAACTCTGTGAAGATGGAAAATCATCAGTTAAGTGTACCGGCATGTGTGAAAATGTATTTCACGCCAAATGCGTTAAGCCTGAGGGTGTTAAAACCAGAACTGTAGGTAAAGATTGGAAATGCGAATCCTGTGCTACGAAAAAAGATACCGCCTCAGTGAGCAGTAGCAAATCCATGACCACGGGGATTTCCAAAGAATTTTTTATTTCTGCTCTGGATGCACTGAAAGGAGAAATGTTCAATGAATTGAAATCTTACTCGACCCAGATGCAGGAGTTCAGGGAATCTGTTCAATTCCTCTCCGATTCCGTTGATAAATCTAACAAACTCATGGAGGATATGCGGAAGGAGTATAGTGAAATAAAAAAAGAAAACGAATCGCTGCGGAATGAAAACAAAAAACTTAATGAATCCGTCGCCAATCTCCATGATAAGGTCAGGGCTCTGGAACAATATTCCAGAAGGACAAACCTAGAAATCAGTGGAATTCCTGAGTCACCGAGGGAAGATACGACCAGCCTACTCAAGGACGTCGGGAAAGCAATCGGGCAGGAGCTGCAGGAATCCCAGGTGATGGCAGCCCACCGTATACCGTCGTACAGGAAGGACCGAGCCCCCTCGCTCATCGTACAATTTCAGACTAAAATCCAACGAGATGCCTGGATCTCGAGCTTTAAGAAGAAGAGGACTCTGACTGCTGACGAGGTCAACCGTACCTTCCCTAAGAACAAAGTGTACTTAAGCGAACATCTGTCGCCTGACAATAAAGTATTCCTGGCGCGACTGAAAGAAGCATGCAAGGAGAAGGACTTCAAATATGTTTGGTTCCGAGACGGCAAGTTCTACGCCAGAAGAAACGACGGGGAGAGATGTCACAGGATCAGTTGTTTGACAGATCTATCCAAGTTACAGTAGGCCCAATTAAACATACAGAACAGTACGTGATATTTGGATTGTTATTTTGTTTCCCTACTTTCAATTCTAACAAGTTTTCTAAGTGTTAAGATAATGTAGGCTATAGTATTAAGAAGTTGAAGATTAAAACTGTATTTTTTGTTTGTTTTAATGGAAACTAATGAAGATCAATGTTTAATTTATAGTAGCTTGGATAACGATTTTTTCTCTCCTCCTGTAGGATCCAAATATATTTCCTTTATTTATGCAAACATTAGAAGCATGAGAAAGAATTTCAATTCATTTTTGGCAGAAATAAATAATATTGCGATAAAACCTATTATTATTGTATTAAGTGAAGTATGGATAAATACCGAAGAATTGCACTTCTATAAAATTCCGGGTTATAAGGCTCTAGGTAACTGCAATGATAATTATCGTGCAGGAGGCGTTGTTTGTTTTGTTTCCGATATTATAGATTGTATCCAGTTAGATTTTAGCATGAAAACTGCAGACTGCCTTTTATTAGAGATAAAAACTAATAGATTTAAATTTAATTTATTTTCAGTTTATAGGATGCATCAATTTTCCTTAAATGCATTTATTGAAGAGCTTGAAGAAAAACTAAATCATTTCAAACTAAACACCGTGTACATTGGTGACATTAATGTAGATATTTTGAAAAGTACCCCAGACGCACAAAAATATATGAATCTGATGAATAATAATAGCTTTATTTCACTCGTTAATGTTGCAACTAGGATAACCGAAACATCTTCTACCTGTGTAGACCATATTTTTATTAAATTTCGAAATAGCGATAATTTTAAAAGTGCTGTTTTTGATTTAAATATTACCGATCATTGCCTATTAGGGTTAACGTTTATTGATTCAAGTTATGTAAATAAAAATGTAAATATGAAAGCCAAACTTTGCTATAATTTCAACTCAATCAATCAAAACTTACGAACTGTTGACTGGAATATTGTTTTTAGTAAAACAGATGTTAATGTATGTTATGATACCTTTTTTAAAATTTTAAATGATATAGTACAAAGAAATGTAAGAGAATTGCCAGCAGTTACTAAGATAAGTAAAGCTAAGAACTTAAGCCCCTGGATCAATAATAATATCTTAAACAGAATTAAAAAAAGGCAAAAACTTTACCGAATTCACAAAAGAAGACCATACGACTTAACTTTGAAGAGATACTATGAATCGTTTGCTAACAAACTTAAAGCTGACATTGATGCTCTGAAAAATAGTTATTACGCTCAGTTAATACATAACTGTAATGGCGATTCTGGGCAACAATGGAGAGTGATAAATAATTTGACAGGGAAACCTGCTGCGCACAACGTAAATAAAATTATATTAGACAACGGGAATTGTGTCGATGACCCACAGCAGGTAGCGGATGAACTGAATCGCTTTCTTATCGACGTCCACACTTCCACTGATAACCCAGAATCGCATGCCAGTACTTCTACATGTCCTTTAATTAATAACAATTTACAATCTTTTTTCTTAATGCCAACTGACTCTGATGAAATACTGAATATAATTAAGTCATTGAAGAATTTGAAATCAACTGGATATGATAACTTCACCACGATTTTAATTAAGCAGATAGCACATAATATTGCACCAATAATATCACACATAATCAATTTAAGCTTTTCGCTGGGTATTTTCCCTCAGGCGCTTAAGAAAAGTATTGTCGTTCCCCTTTTTAAAAAGAACAACTCTTGCAAAATAGACAATATACGTCCGATTAATCTTCTATCAATTTTTTCTAAAATATTTGAGAAATGTATGAAAATTAGGCTGATAAATTATCTAAGAGTAATTAATTTCCAAAATAAAAAGCAATTCGGTTTTACGGAAGGAAAATCAACAGAGGATGCTCTTGTTAGTTTTGTTTCCCTCATATATCAAAGCATGAATAAAAACTGCAAAACTACGGGATTATTTGTAGATTTTAAAAAGGCATTTGATTTTGTTGACCATCACATTCTGTTATTAAAACTAGAATCAATAGGAATAAGGGGCACCGCATTACATTGGTTTGAGAGCTTTCTTACCGGCCGCAGTCAGCAAGTGAGAATAGGTAATTTCTTGAGCGCTCCCCTCATAGTCAAGGCTGGAGTGCCTCAAGGATCAGTATTATCTGCTAATTTGTTTATAATTTTCATCAATGACTTATTGAATAAGCAATTTCAAGGTGAAGTATTTGCTTTTGCAGACGATATTGCCTTTTTATATTCCGACAAAAACATTGAAAATTTATTTCTGGACTTACGCACTGACTTAAGGATTCTAAGAAATTGGTGTACTGTAAATAAAATGATTTTAAATACATCAAAAACAAATTATATAAATTTTGATCACAATAGTTTTGATTACAACTCTCCAGTAAAGTATCACGAATTTGATTGTAATCAGAATAATTTGTGCCAATGTCCAATATTAGAGAAAGTAAGTAGCTTTAAGTATTTAGGGGTCTATGTAGACGAAAATTTAACTTGGAAAAAGCATTTATCAGTTTTACAGAATCAGTTAAAATTCAATATTAGAAAGTTCTACTACCTACGAAATTTCTGTGATAACAACTTATTACGAACATTATATTTTGGCCTAATTCACTCTAGAATTCAATATGGTATTGTATGCTGGGGAGGTACTTACAAAACGTTTATTGAAAATCTAAGAAAAACCCAAAATACATTCATTCGTATCGTTCTAAAAAAACATAAACGCGACTCATCCTTTCCTCTATTCAAGGAATTACAAATTTTGCCGATTCAACATCTTTTTGTCTTCAAAACACTGCGGTTATTTTATATTTTAAGTGGTAACAGAGGTAATACTAGAATAAATTATAATACACGTAGTAATAATCGTAGAGTATTTATCAAGCCTAAAGTAAATGTATTCAAATTTAAACACTGTTTTCTATATTTAGGCCCTAACTATTTTAATAAATTACCACTAGAAATTAAAGAATCTTGCAATGTAAATTTATTCTGTAAGAAGTTGAAAAAATGGCTTTTCAATTGGAACAACCTTTTATTTTTTAATAATTTAGTGTAATAAATATTAACTATACTGATAAGAAAATATTGTACATAAGCTGTTGTGTTTAGTTTTAAGCCGGATGCCACATGCGCTGCGGGGAGCCGGAATGTCAAAGCTTATCAAGCCATTTCCAAAGGACTGAACTCAAAACATGTCATTGCGCTGTCAGTTGCTATAATCACCAACCACTTTTACTGGGAACTGTGGTTAGGTATATTTCCTAGTTTTTAGAATGTCTCATTACCTGTAAATAAGTGTGGAAATAAATCATTATTTCATTATTTCATTATTTCATTTATTCCAACTGGAATGTTTATAGTACATTTGTAAAATTTGAAACATTGTTAATATTCTAGGTAGGGATTTTCAAGACAGAATGTGTATTAGAATGCACATTTATGCATATTGATGCTTATCATTTTTAATCGTGCGCAAATGATAATAGTATTTATCAAAAGGAAATTATTACACATAAAAATATAGAAAATATATTGTATTTTAAGGGGAAAACTATTTAGAACAAGCAAATTGCGCGCTACGCGCACGTGAAATAGGATACGCGAAAGGTCATGCTCCGAGCCGAGCGCTAAGATAAGAAAAACAAAACCTAAACAAATATAAACATCTGGGAAGCCGGAACGTGAGATTTTATGTGGTGCCACAGACAGACAAACACACATTAAGGAAAATTATATTATAGATTATTAGCACATTGCCTCATTGAGACTGTTGTACTGCTCCATGGTCCACAGTATATTAGAATTTGCGTCGCCCGTGTGGAATCCTCAGTACAATATTTACGTAACTCGAACTGAAAGAATTCAGAACAGATTTAATAGATACATGAAGCATAAATTTGTCAATTTTTCTAACACATTTCAAACATTTGCCTCAAGAAGAAAATTGATAGATATGTGTACGCTCTTTAGGGCCGATTGTACAAGACGAAGTTCAGGACTCGCTCAGCTGAGCCGAAGTTCTTGCGAACCTCGGTTTAAGAAGCCATGCGGTTGTACATACTTAATTTAGTGCGCGCTCAGTAAAGCTCCAACCGAGCTAAAATTATATTAGGTTGGCAATATTTAGGCGCGAGCTGATGTCGAAGTGATGTCGAATTTCAAGTAAACATATGCAAGTTTTGTGGTTACGGGAATGTTTTGCACGTCTTTGCCAAAGCAGTATTAATCCGAAGCACTGGCAATATCGTTTGCTCTAAGAATAACTGCGCAGATCTTAATTTTGTGCTCGTAAGTAGTCATTATGATTGTTATTGTTATTGATTTATGTAATTATTGCTACCTAACCTATGTACTTGTAGAAAATAGAAGCGTCTCGATCTTCTACTTGCTGGACTTTGATTTGAATTGTGTGTGGTGTTGGCTGGATTTGCTGGAGCCCATTGCAGGCATTGCAAAATGGAGGTGCCGGAGTGCAGGAATAAGCGATTGGCGAATTTCACGTCGACCGAGGAAACCCGCCTTGTTGAGTTGGTGAAAAAATATAAACACATTCTAGAATGTAAAGTGTCCGACACAAAAACAAACCAGAAAAAGACAGAATGCTGGGACACTATTGTTAAAGAATTTAATGGAACAGTGGGTCAAACTTATCGGCAACAGAATGTGCTCCGGAAGAAATATGAAAACATAAAAAAGCATGTGAAGAGAAAAAACCTATATGAGAGGGACTGGAGGTGGTCCAAATTCGTAAAACTGGAAGTACAAGTATGTTGTAGAAATACATGAAAATCGGGGGTTGTCCCTCAATAAAAATGGTGACGTAACAAAATATTTTTTTAGCTAAAAATAACAACGCAACTGTCAATAAAGTGTGTCAGTAGGCAACCATGAAAGCTGCTGTTGAAGAGTCCAGAAAGAGCATAATGGAGAAAGAACATGATTTGAAGCTGAAACATATGCAAGAAAAGCATGAGATGGAGCTACAGCTCATGAAGCTAAAATCATCGGTAGAAATTAAGCACATGAAGGAAGTACACGCTGAAAATATGCGAATTTTTAAATTAAGACATGTTGTTTGAAAGGTTGACTACGATTCATCTAATGTACGAAGTTTAAATGTAATTCTTATTTGATTAAAATAATTATCTGATTATTATTTTATTAAATGTTATTGTTACAAAATTATGTTACAAATTATTAAAATATTCATGGATTAATTGATATCTTGTGGAATTATTAACTCCTCTTGCATTGTCCTGAAGCACATCATCGACTTCCATATTAATGGCTTCAATTGCTGCTACTTCTTCATGTTCTAGTTGGGGCATTCCTTCTTTTAAAAGTTTAGCAATATTATGTAATACAGCTGTAGCAACAATAATTACCTCGACTCTTTCAATCTTGCATCGAACTCCAAATGACAAAATGGGAAACCGCTTTTTCCAGATACCGATGCATCTTTCTACTGGGTTTCTCGTTCTTATTTGGGATTCATTAAAAAGCTGCTCAGCTGTAGTTGCTGGGTTTGCCAAAGGTGTAATCAAAAACGGTCGAATACCATATCCGCTGTCTCCAACTAGTACATAATTACGGAAATCGCCATTTTCACACTTTGCTCGTAGGTTTGAATTATTAAAAATTGTACTGTCATGTGATGAACCTGGCCATCTACAGACAATGTTTTGTATTTTTGTGTTTGCATCACATACAATTTGCACATTGTATGAAAAGAACTATTTTCGATTTCTAAAGATCTCTGCTTGTTCGCCTCCAGGCGAGGGGATATTTATATGAGTGCCATCCAATGCACCTATACATTTTGGGAAGCGAGCAATGTTATAAAACTGCAGGCTATTTGTCTTCATTTCTTCTTCACTTTCAGGCATTCGAATGACGGTTTTGTGCAATCCAGCTCTAGCTCTTGACACTATGGACAATTCTGATGGCTGTTGCCTTGTCTATACCAGTAAAGTCACCAATTACTTGCAAAAAAGAGCCAGTAGCATAATATCGCAATGTTACAAATAACATTGTTTCTGCAGATACAGCGTGGTTTCTAAAAAATGCAATTTTATTAATGAAATAGGTACCTACCGATTTTGTGGAACGTAGGATATATTACTTACCTTTCTGTTGGATGTGATATTTCATCAGCAATATGTTGTAGTACAAAACGCACCCCATTTTTAGATAAACGAAATCTCTGCATAAATTTCAAATCAGTCCACATTTCGAAGTGATTATCTCGAGGACGATAATTTTTTGGTGCTCTTAAATTTGCATTCATATGAATCAGGTCCAACATGTCCTCATCATCAGTCAATTCCGCCAGCAAATCTTCAAAATCCATGTCAAAGTAACAACAGATCAATAAAAAACCTAATTAGGGTAGGCTGTGATATGTGTTATACGTTTGGCAGTACTGAAGTGTATTGTCAGTCTATGTCAAATTCGAGATTTGCAGGTTAGGTTTTGTTTGTTGTTTGACACAGACTGACGTAAAACTTAACCTGCAAATCTCGAATTTGACATAGACTGACAATACATTTCATTACTGCCAAACGTATAACACATATCACAGCCTACTCTAATTGGATTTTTTATTGATCTGTTTGTATATAGCTAATGGGGTGTACTAGTGCACGCAACACAACACAATAATCGAAATGAGGTTATGTTTCTTTGAACTCAGGCTTAAACCGCCAATGATGGCAGCTCAGAATTAAACTGCTCTTGAACCGGATGACGGCGCTAAGCTGCAGTTGTACAACGCAATTTTTATGACCTCCTTAGTTCAGGGCTGGTTCAAGACCGAACCACACTTAAGCTTCTCTTGTACAATCGGCCCTTAAACTCTTTAATAACATAATTGACTGTTTTGAACTTTTAGCAGAGTTCCGTCGTAGGCCCCTTTCAGACGAAACGACTTTTCGCCGTGCGCCGTGTACGGCACAGTGCCGTGCATTTTGAAGACCATTGATTCATACTTAGAGTTCCACTGCGGACGACGAGGAGTACTGATGTTTTTACGGTACCGTTTTTGCACATTAAATCTTCATTTAATTTTTCAGTTCATAGGCTTTCTCTTAGTTTCAATAATTACAATATTAATCCGTTATGTCCTGATTGTCCTGAAACCGTGTACGACGTCAGCAAGCTGTCACACGCAGCCCTGACTCGTGGAGCGAAATAAGCGTGGCATTTAAAGGCAGAGTGAGTGTTAAAGTTTATAAAGTGTACAGTCGCTAAACCCAAGTGGAAAGACATAATAGTAATAGTACGAAAAAACCTAAAGTGGCAAAGTAAAACAAACGCCGAAAATTACAGCGAAAGCGCGGAAGGTCATTGTAGTTTAGGTTCTTTTTCGCGGACGCAAGGACAGGCGCATACGTCACAGCACGCGTCATAATCCAAGTCAGCAGAGATTGGTGCATTAAATGTATGTATACAAACAGTCGGGCCGGCAAACGAGAAAGTAGGAAATTTCCGTAATAAACACCGATAGGATAACGCGGAGGTCTCGAACTTTTAGTGCAAGGACGCGCAAACACGTAAACACGACGAGCAAGTAAACTCTTGAAACAATCAAGAAGCCAACCTGCGATCGATTACTAATAATAATCTATGGCAGTATAATCGCAGATCAACCCCCTTATCATTTATACACCACGGTAGCTCAGAAATGTACTTACTCACCGCAATGGCCTAGCTAGCTTCAAAGTCGATGGCCTTAGGTCGCAGATTTCTATCATCAGCTGATCGGCTGCAAGCTCTTTTAATAATAGTCAAAAAACACAGGGCGCCAGAAATCACTGATTTCGAGAAATAAATAAAATAATAACAAACAATTAAGTTTATTTAATCAACAGGTCATAATTGGTTGTAACATCTGTATTACGTCAGTAAATTGTTTATTGCAAGGTTAAAATATTGTAAATAATACGATATAATATTAATGCTGAAAATGCAGCACGCACAAAAAATAAGCGAACCTCTTTTAGGCGCTTGGGTTGGATGTGATTGCAATTCAATGAAGGGATAAGCTTACCACTGTCATATGTATTAACCGTTATCTCGGTAATGATATTAAAATGGCGTGAAGGCACTTTTTACAAGATTTTTAATACTGTTACGTTCTTAACGTTCGGGCTATTTAAAATTATACGACAAACATGGGTTCAAACATTTATTTACAACAATGAATTATTACGATTATTGTTATTTACAAGCACACGAGAATTATCAAGCAGATTACAAATTAATACAGGCACTAACGAATTATCGATACATTTATTTATTTATATCACTCTTAAACACTAACGATTATATATTTATTTATTTCTATTATTTATGTTCACGCGCTTTATTTATCTGGGAGCTCGCCGCTCTGATGCTGAATTCGAACTGAACTGTCGATTCCTGCTGACACGTATTTATATTTCACTGGAGAGGTTCCAGAAACTTCTCGGCATTCATTGGAAATTCCAGATGAAAGCATGACGCATCTGACCTCGGGCGCGCGTGAGTCATGCACTGCACCTGGCTCCAGATTTATCCGAAAGTCTGGAACGCTGTGACACATCTGCACACCTGCTTCTGCCGGCAGCCTCTGATTCACCCGCGCACATCTGCTTTCAAGGCCGTTCTTGCGTTCGTTACACTGCCCCCGCCTTAGGTCGTTCTGTCCCAGAACGAGTTGCGTCGGGTGCCGGTCACTCGCTCTTGTGGGGATTCGATGACGGTATTTACAGGCGGTGCCTTTCTTGCACACGGACTGGTTGAAGAAGTAGCAGTCCACCGTGGGCTCAATGCTTCGCGCCGGGCTGCAACAGCAGACCTCGATCTGGATGCCGGTCTGGTCGAAGACTACTTCCAGCATACTGCGTACGACCCTCCAGTCCAACGAATCCAGGCCGCATCCTAATTTCGGCATCGCTAGCCGGGTTTCGCCGTTCTTCACCATCTGCTCCTTAAGGTCCAAAAGAGCAGACCAGAGCTCCTGGTAACTAGGTTTTTCGTAAGACAACCTTTTCGTCACCAGGTAATAAATGGAGCTGTTGCCTTCCTTCAGCTGCAAGGTTCTGCCAATCTGAGGTGCCTGCTCTCGCAGCTGGTCTACCCGGCCAAACTTCTCCCGGAAGGCAGCGGCGATCCCCCTAGACATCCGGAGGTCCTGGGCGACGCAGTGTGCCAGGGAATACTGCCGCAGGGTGTCGAACAGGTCACACTGCACCTCTGTAGTGACTCCGAATCGCTCAGTCTTCGTACCCCCATAAGCGGCCATAAACTCCTGGAAGGAGGTTCCTCCGGTCCCTAGTCGTCTCAGGGGTTGTTCCGTGACAGCCTCCACTTCCTCATTCGTTCCGGCATATGGGGCCAACCGATTGAAGTGCACCACCCTGCACTTTCCTCGAGGAGGTTTCTGGATTCGGTATACCACGTCATTCAGTCGAGCAACTACAGTGTAGGGGCCTTCCCAGTTTCTTTTGAGCTTGGGGGAGAGGCCACGACGTCTCTGGGGGTTATGAAGCCATACCAAATCGCCAGGCTGGAAACCACTGGCCTCAGCGCGGGCATCATATCGGTCCTTCATTCGGTCGCTGGCACCCTGAATGTTTCGGCGTACGGCGTCGTGGATCTCTTCCATCCTCTTCTTCAGGTTCCCCACGTAGTTCTCGCCGGCCGTTTCTTCGCCAGGCTTTCTTCCAAACTTGAGGTCACATGGCAATCGCAGCTCGCGCCCAAAGAGTACCGTGGCTGGGGTGTGGTTGGTTGTCTCTTGTACTGCCGATCGGTAGGCCATTAGGAACAGGTGAATGTACTGGTCCCAGTCACGCTGATGTTCGGAAACCACCTTGGACAGATGCTTCCCCATGGTTCGGTTCATCCTTTCCACCATGCCATCCGATTGAGGATGGAGGGCAGTGGTCCGGGTCTTGTGTATCCCCAGCAGCTTGCAAACGTTCTGGAACAGTCCAGACTCGAAATTCCGGCCCTGGTCGGAATGTAATTCCAGGGGGACTCACATCAGCTACAGTACCGGCTTCTTGATTCGGAAGGGCATATGCTTCAGGCCACTTGGTGAAGTAGTCCATGCACACCAAGATGTATTTATTTCCCGCTTCGGTTTCGGGGAATGGTCCAGCGATGTCGATGGCTATTATCTCGAACGGACTACCGACGTTGTACTGCCGCATCGGAGCTCTACGTCTACCAACCGGTCCGTTTCCTGTAGCGCAGGCTTCGCACCTCCGGCACCACTCTCGGACATCATCTTTGCAACTCGCCCAGTAGAACCGGTCTCGGACCTTCTGCAACGTCTTCTTCAATCCAAAGTGTCCCCCAGAGGAGCCATCATGCAGGTGACGCAGACCCTCGGCCACTCTGCTCCTTGGAACCATCAATTGTGATCTCGTTGCCCTACCGTCCTCGTCTTCCAAGATTCTAGTCAGCACGTTGTTGTCGAGCTGCAAGGAGTCCCATTGCGCCCAATAGGTCTTCACCGTTGGGTTGGTGGCAGAGACCTCCTGCCAGGTAGGTCGACGGCCATCTCGCTTCCAGGCTATAACTGTGCCTAAGTCGGGGTCGTTCTCCTGGCTGTTCTGCAACTCGTCTAGCTCCCACGAGTCGTCGAGTACAGTGGTACGATTGATGGGTACCGCACGACTCTCCAGTCTCGAACAGTGGCTGCAGTCCGCAGGGCAGGGCCTCCTGGATAACGCATCGGCGTTGCGGTGGGCTGTGCCAGGTCGATGATTTATTTCAAAGTCGTACTCTTGTAGGCGGTCGATCCACCTAGCCACCTGTCCTTCAGGGTTCTTGAACTGCAGTAGCCATCTTAGAGCAGCATGGTCGGTCCTCAGCAAGAATCTTCTGCCATACAGGTATTTATAAAAATGCTCCACAGACTTGACTCCTGCCAGAAGCTCCCTCCTGGTTACGCAATAATTACGCTCTGGTTTGGACAGGACCTTGCTGAAATATGCCAGGACTTTCTCTTGCCCATCTTGGACCTGAGACAGAACACCACCTATTCCGACATTGCTAGCGTCAGTGTCGAGGATAAACTGGCCTTCCTGACGTGGATAGCAAAGTACAGGTGAACTGGCTAAGGCAGTCTTGAGCGTCTCGAAGGCCTCCGCGCACTCAGCACTCCATTCGAACTGTCGTCCCTCTTCCGTTAGACGGGTTAACGGTTTTGCGATGTTCGCGAAGCCCAGCACAAACCGTCGGTAGTAAGTACAGAGGCCCAGGAAGCTTCGCAGTTCATGCTTATCCTTCGGGATTGGCCAATCCTGCACTGCCTTCACCTTACTCGGGTCTACTGCTACTCCCTGGCGGGATACGACGTGCTCCAGGTACTGTACCTCCTTCTGAAAGATGTGGCACTTCTTTGGACTCAATCGCAGGTTGGCACCTCGCAATCTACCGAACACTTCCTCCAGGTTTTTCAGATGCTCGTTGAACGATTTGCCCACCACTATGATGTCGTCCAAGTATATGAGGCAGGTCTGCCAAGATAGACCCTTCAGGACGGTGTTCATCAGCCTCTCAAACGTGGCAGGGGCATTGCACAAACCGAACGGCATGACGGAGAACTGCCAGAGCCCAGTTCCGATAGGAAATGCAGTCTTCTCCCTGTCCGCGGGTTCCATTCCGACTTGCCAATAACCGCTCTTCAAGTCTAGCGTTGAGAACCATCGAGAACCGGAGAGTGTATCCAGGGTATCATCAATTCGTGGCAGAGGGTAGCTGTCTTTCTTGGTCACATGGTTCAGCTGTCGGTAGTCAACACAGAACCTCGTTGAGCCATCCTTCTTCTTGACAAGAACCACAGGGGAGGCCCACGGGCTGCTGGACGGTTCGATGATCCCTTGGTTTCGCATATCTTGGACAATCTTCTCAGCTTCTTCCCGTTTGGCGAGGGGCAACCTTCTTGGATGTTGGCGTATCGGTTGAGCATCCCCCGTATTGATTTTATGTTTAACTACGTCGGTACGGCCGCTGGGATGATCTCCGCACTCGAAGACGTCTTGGTACCGGGCCACCAGATCTTCGATCTTCTTCCGTTCTTGCTGGCTCACGCCCTTGCACGTAGACATCACGGTGTTAATTAATGCCTCTGGGCAGTCCTTCGCCTTGCGGCCGTCGCCACTAGTGATCGTTCTCACAACGGCGGAGACCGGTGTGCACTTTCCCAGGATTGTGTCTCTCCTGACGGTTGCTGGTTCCCTGTTGACGTTCATAATCCTTACTGGGACCTTAAGCCCAGTCTTTACCAACGTCTTCCCAACCAGGATACCATGAGTGAGCTCCTTGTCATAATCGGGTTCAATCATGCGCACTACGTTGCCCCGGAGATCGCCATCCAGGTATGCATCCACGACCCTCTCGGTTCGTCCAGGCAGAGTAACATCTTCCGCCAATACCACTCGTACTGCGATCTCTTCTCTTGGGTGTAGGGAAAGCTCCTCCCCACCCACGTGCAACACGCCGCGTCCCAGGTCCAAACTGAACCCACACTTATTCATGACATCCATTCCTAGGATGAACTCGTCCGCAATGTCAGCAATCAGGACCCGATGCTTGAGGGTTTGATTCCCAATCTTCAATTTCACATCCATATCCCCATGCGTGGTCACTGCGCCTCCCGTGGCAGTGAGAAGGCGTGCCCTGGTGGGCAGCAGCTCACCCTCGTCTCGTATTACGTCAGACCTGGCGATGGACTTCGTCGCTCCAGTATCCAACAGCAGAGACCGAACTCTTCCATTTATTTTCCCATCAATGAAGAGACTATCAGGCTGGCGCTGCACGGACGACACATGTATGGGAATCTCCGGGGCATGGCAATCACGAGTCGACTCTCGCCCTTTCTTGTCGACCCGCATTAGTTTTCCGACGGCTCGTCAGACACTCGGGCTCCTTTCTTCGGACAGCGAGCCCTAAGATGACCCATCTCTCCGCAGCTCCAGCAACGGGGCCCCTTCTCCCTCGTCTCCTGCCTTATAAGTCGTCGCAACATGTCCTCCATGGATTCAGGTGCCATCTCCGTCGTGGCGACACAGCGGACACGACCATGTCCTCTGGAAGCACTCCTTGCCGCTTCTAATTCCAATGCATGGGCTAAGGCCTCTCCCAGTGTCCTATGGCGCCCCAGACGTACCGCTTGCTGAGTATCGGCGTCTTTAACTCCATCTACGAATGTTTGGACGGCTAGCTGCTCCAGGAAGTCCTCCGGCGCCGATGGATACGCGAGCCGAACCAATCGAGCAACATCGGCTTCCAGTTCCTGCAGAGTCTCCTCCGACTTCTGAATTCTGTTCTTCAACTGGGCACAATGCACATGCTGAAGATGGCCGTTGCCATAACGCCGTTCCAGACGATTTACCAATTGCTGGAAGTCCCTCTGCTGATTTTCTGGAATCATTTGCAAAACATTCAGAGCATCCCCTCGCAATGTCAGGATCAATGCGGTCGCTTTGTCTGCCATTCCCCAACCATTAGCAATGGCTGCGGCTTCAAATTGCTTCAGGTATGTTGACCATGGCGTTTTCCCATCGTAAGAGGGCAGTTTCATGTGCAAGCCAGATGTTGCGGGCCTCACTGGGGCAGTATCTTGGGACAGAGCAACCTGAGGGGCAGCAACTCGCGATAAGGTAGGCTGATTCACTGCAATTGGAGAAGAGCAGCCAGCAGATTCAGAGAGAGCTGGTTGGCCTTGGCCACTTCGTGACTGCAGCTCCAGTATGTCACTCCGAACTCCGGCCAACGCTCTCTCAATATCTTCCCGAAGTTCATCCTTGAGGTCTTCCTGAGTGACTCTCAGTTTTTCCTCAAGTTTTTCTCTAAGATCCTCTTGCGCGGCTCTCAACTGTTCCTTCAGTACTTCCTGTGCTTCCTCTGCCTTATCTTGTCCAACTTTCAACTCTTTCTTAAGGTCTTTCAATTCTTCCTGGCCAACTTGGATCTGTTTCTTAAGTTCCTCCTGTGCTTTTTCCGCCTTGTCCTGGCTAACTTGCATCAGTTGCAAAAGTTGGCTTAATTGGGCTTCCATTTTGCTGCTTTGAGATCTCGTCAAAGGCATCCACACTATACACTTCAATTTATTTATCTGACCGTCGTTTTATCGGCACTTGTTAAATAATTTATTTATTTTAATGTTTGTTCGATAATTTTTTTATATAGCCCCCGGTTCAAAACCTCACACCGACACCACTGTTACGTTCTTAACGTTCGGGCTATTTAAAATTATACGACAAACATGGGTTCAAACATTTATTTACAACAATGGATTATTACGATTATTGTTATTTACAAGCACACGAGAATTATCAAGCAGATTACAAATTAATACAGGCACTAACGAATTATCGATACATTTATTTATTTATATCACTCTTAAACACTAACGATTATATATTTATTTATTTCTATTATTTATGTTCACGCGCTTTATTTATCTGGGAGCTCGCCACTCTGATGCCGAATTCGAACTGAACTGTCGATTCCTGCTGACACGTATTTATATTTCACTGGAGAGGTTCCAGAAACTTCTCGGCATTCACTGGAAATTCCAGATGAAAGCATGACGCATCTGACCTCGGGCGCGCGTGAGTCATGCACCTGGCTCCAGATTTATCCGAAAGTCTGGAACGCTGTGACACATCTGCACACCTGCTTCTGCCGGCAGCCTCTGATTCACCCGCGCACATCTGCCTTCAAGGCCGTTCTTGCGTTCGTTACAATACGTATTCATTAATCAAAACTTTAAATTTGTGAAATGTAAATTATGGAACAATTAGTACATTATGTTTTAAATTTATAAAACATAGGTTTCTGACTGGTTAATACATTACGTTTTCAATTTATAAATGGTAGTTTTAAATTTGTAAATTATAAGTCAGAACAATTAATACATTGCGTTTTCAATTTATAAAGTGTAAATTAAATTTGGGACTGGTAAATCAGTTAGCGGTGATGTACCGTCATTAATATCAATTCCGCCGACAATTCATGGGCGGGAAAGTTATCTTCAAAAGTTGTAATGAGACTAACCTGGTTGTGACAAAGAAGTCGCATGTAGGCGATGAATAAATGGTCCAGGATTTTTAACGTAGCAGCTTTCAGCAGCACAAACCTCGTGGCCAAAGTTGATAAGAAAATGAATGCTCCGTGTCCAGGTCAAGGTGACATTCCCGAAAGAGTTGCTGGTCCCAGTTGTTGATTAGGGTGTTAATTAGGAACCCAAATAAGGAGTCGCCCGAAAAACGGCATCAAAGAATGGCGTTTGAAGGTGACGTTGAAAAATTACGTCAACGAATAACGTCAAAAAAGAAGCTAACAAAAAACGAGAAATTACCAAAATGAATAACAAGCAATTAGCGTAAACATACCTGATTTTAATTATCAGCTCACAAGCGAAGTTGATTATAAATTGGTGCCGTAGCACGTGAAGAAAGCTTTTGTAGAAGCAAGTTACTTCTAACAAATGCCAGAATCAAATGGCCTAAAATAGCAGAATCGCGGTTCGCTGGCTCAAAGCGATAACAAATGAATTTCGGAAAAACCAAAATCAGCGCTTTCGCGCGGACAAGCGTTGCTAACGTTCGAAATACAACGAAGAATAATTCAAGTGGGAATACACAGGCTGGGCCGGAATAGATGAATAAATGGCGAAACAAATAGCAGGAACTAAAGATTTGTTTCACTCCCCACGGCCAAGAGAAATACCTGAGGTATGATTATGCTAAGCAATTGAAAAGTTTAACGTCAGTCAAAAGAAGGCGAAAGGAAAATAGGGAAATAGATGGGAAATAAAAGAGTATAGTAAAGAAAGATAGTATAACGAAGAGGGATTTGGAAGGGATAAGTCCGATGTCCGTCAGTCAGTCAGTCAACGCAGGGCTGTTTGAAAGAAGCTATTGTAGTGAAATGGGAAATTAACAAAAGGTGAGGACGCTGTTGATCACAGACACTCAGCGCGGGCCCCCGTAGTGATCACCGCGAATGTAAGCGACTGTGAAGAAGAGCGCCAAAGCAGAAAACCCTACACCCTGCTGGTCGAGGAAAAGTGAACAGTCCAGGAACGACTGCACACTGAAACACCGTGTGAACTAACACACAGCGAAACACCGAAGGTAAGTCACAAAAACTTACTCCTGTATGAAACATCGCAGAAGTGAAAATACTACGACAAAAAAATTCGGATAAAACCCAGGACAAAAAGCCTCAAAAACCATACCCGCCCCGAATTTGGGTAAAGACCCCAGAAGCCGGAGGGAACGACCGCACCACCACCAAACCCAGCTCGGGCATTCAGCCAGTTGTCGCAGCTAGATGGAAAAGGCGCGCCGGTGACGGACTGAATGTAACTCCCTCACCGAGTCGGATGGCAACCCAATCGCTCGCCCCGACCCCCAGAAATCTCCACAAGACCGAAAGAAACCCGCCCCCAAAAACTATTAAAAAACCCAAGCATAAACTCATGCATACCACAAATCCTAAAGGCTACTAAAGAACCTAGTAATGCTGACCTGAAGCTTTGAAAATATCTCGTGAAGCGAGATGGGGAAAGGAAATAATAAAATATTCGATGGAAAGGTTTCCCAAAAAAGAGACCGACCCTGCATTCCCAACCAACCACCCTAAGTAAATCGTGCAGGTCTAGAAACTCTTTTACAACTAACTCCATTATCAGAAAGACACACTTCGAAAAAGTAAAGAAGACTCACGCATTCATCATGTAAGCAACTCACCTAAACACTTGCTTCACTATCAACAAAAGACTCAAGAAGAGTTCGACAAAAGGTCCAATCGCTGTCTATAAGGAAGCGAGGAAATCCGTCACTCAAAAGGGTTTCACCTAATATAATCTAATGATAGGGAAAAGTACCATCAAATCGGTAATTAAGGAGTCGCTCAAGGTGCTTAAATAGCACTCAAAAGCAAAAAATATGCGGCTTAAAAAGCACGCAATAAATAAAAATAATCATAATAATAGAAATTGGTTAACAAGTCGAAAAGGGTGAGAATAATGTTGATAGTATAATACTATCCGTAGGGTGAATAGGCGAGATAAGCTAAACATGCACATACATCATTATACATACAATCACATACACACAATCAGTCACACCAAAATTCACTCCTCCACTTGTCCTCCAAAGTAAGGTTTTAAATCTTTAATATGCCAAACTCCAACGTTTTTATTGTCGGGGACGGTCACTAACTGATAGGTAAGTGGGCCGGTGACTTTTAGTACTCTGCATTTGACATATTTAGGAGCCAATTTCTGATTGAAGGATTTAGATGCATCAGATAAGACGTAGTTCCTTTTCCAAACCAAATCATTGACATTAAATCTTAATGGACGCTTACGCAAGTTATAGTGCTTGGAATTGCGTTGGTAGGAATTATTGAGGCGTTTAACAACGTCTTGATAAAGTTCAGAAAGTTGATTAACATCTGAAGCCAGGTCTTCACGAGTTTCTAAAGATAATTCTTCTTCTTGGAAGTTCTTAAGACAACCGTAATAAGTCCCAGAAACTGGTACAGTCCTCCCAAAATTTAAGAAAGAAGGGGTGTAACCCGTCACCTCATGAACGGCGTTACGCAAAGCGTGTGCAGCTTCATAAATGTGTTCGTCCCATGAACGATGATTATCCGAAACATAAGAACAAAGAGCAGTACCGATAACTCGGTTAACTCTCTCGACAAAATTGACTTGGGGATGGTAAGAAGCATTATACCAAACTTGTTGAACTTGGTATTGTTTCATCAAGGCTTTAAATTGAGAACTTATAAATTGTGGTCCGTTATCAACCATACATATTTGAGGAACACCAAAAATGAGGAAGACTTCGTTCTCCAAAAACTTGGCTACTGCTTTAGCAGTGGCAGCGCGAACAGCTTTAACTAGGGTAAACTTGGTTATCCAATCACATACGACTATGATAGAAGTGTTACCAGTTTTCTTGCGAGGTAAGGGACCCATTATGTCAATTGACAAACATTGAAAAGGGTATAAAATCTTCTTATTTTGGCCCATTAAACCAGGTCTAGCAAGTTGACTAACTTTACTCGCAGCACAAGTTTCACAATGGCGTAAGTAACGGATGACATCGGCACGCATTTTAGGCCAGTAATATTGTTCGGAAATCTTACAAAAGGTTTTATAACCACCCAAGTGAGCAGATGTGGGACTGTCATGAAAGAGTTTGTAAATTTCAGTTCGGCGAGAACGAGGTATCACCTGTTTCCATTCCATTAAGTTGCTAACAATGGCATGACGGTCGGGAACATACTTAAAAAGTCGGTGATTTTCAATTCGCCAAGTAGGAAATTGATTAGGACTTTGGCTAACACGTTCAAGCATTTTTAAGTACCAAGAGTCTAAGTCACCATCAACAAGTTCTAGAGCGGAAACCCGAATAGGAGCTCGCGATAAAGCATTGGGAACTACATTATGTTTGCCCTGTCGGTGTCGAATTGTAAAATCGTATTGCGACAGACGAACACTCCAACGGGCTAAACGGCCTGTGGGGTCTTTCATATTAGTAAGCCACAATAAGGAATAGTGGTCAGTTAACACAGTGAAATGTGTACCTTCAATATACGGTCTAAATTTCTCAATGCCAAAGATGACAGCTAAACACTCTCTCTCTGTGACAGAATAATTGCGTTCGGCCTTGTTAAGGGTACGTGAAGCATAAGCAATTACCTTTTCCTCATCGTCAATATTTTGTGTAAGCACACAACCGAGGCCAGAATTAGAGGCGTCACATTGTAACGTGAACGGTAGCGAAAAATTTGGGCTACTCAAAATAGGAGCGGAGGTCAAACAAGATTTAATTTGATTAAATGACTCAATAGCATCATCAGTCCAATGCACACGCTGCTTTTTAATACGACCTTTAATTAGGTCTGAAATAGGAGCAGTAATAGTGGCAAAATTTGGAACGAAGCGACGATACCAAGAAGCTAAGCCAATAAAGCGTTTGACTTCGGTCACCGTATTTTGTTGAGGGTATTTAGTGATAGCCAAAATTTTATCAGGGTCCATGCGTAAACCATTTTTATCGACAACAAAGCCGAGGTACGTAAGACTGGGACGGCAAAATTGACATTTGTCGATATTGACAGTTAAGTTAGCGTCTTTAAGACGGGTATAAACTTGCTCTAAGGTGTCCAAGTGTTCTTTAAAGGTTCCAGACACGATAACAATATCGTCTAAATACACGAAGATGTTTTCACCCAATAGCGGACCAAAAATGCTATCCATGAGACGTTGTTGACTAGCTGCTGCGTTTGCGATCCCAAACGGTACGACAGTAAACTCGAACAAACCACGTCTAAGGACTGTAAAATCTGTTTTTTCACACGAATCAGGATGTAGAGGAATTTGGTGAAAAGCTTGCTTAAGATCGATGGACGTAAGATAACGTGCATCGCGCAATTTATCAAGAATGCTATTTAAATATGGTAAAGGATAAGCATCCTTCTTGGTAACCGAATTTAATTTTCGACCGTCGAAACAAAGTCGATACGAACCATCTTTATTTTTGACTAAGACCATTGGAGAACTCCAAGGAGATTTCGAGGGACGAATAATACCCATCTCTAACAAGCGATCAAGTTCGTGGTCGGCATGGACTTGCATAGCAGGAGACAAAGGATAGTATCTCTGCTTAATAGGAGATGCGTCACCCGTATCAATAGTGTGTACGACTAAATTAGTTAAGCCTAAAGTAGGACCAGAAATTTCAGCAAACTTCCCAACAACTTGGTCTAAAAGAAGTTTTTGTTGAACTGACAAATCAACTACGCCACAAATAGTCTGCAGCGAAAAAGTTTCAGCCACATCGAAGCGTCCAGCGACAAAATCAGTCTTTGCTCCAAAAGCGTAGCAAAAATCAACACCTAAAATTAGTGTAGACGGAATTGAGTCACAAATAACCGCATCGATGGACCTAGTAATACCATCAATGGTAATGGGTAAGGCAACAGTACCTAAAATATTTTGTAGCTGACCGTCAGAAGTAGTCAAGGTAAGCGGAGACTTATTGTTACACAATTTCAGATCATGTCTCTGAAGTAAATATAGACTGTTGCGCCCAATTAAAGTTTGATTGGCCCCTGTATCGCAAAGAGCGTGAATAGGTTCGCCATTAATATAAATGGTTAAATAAGGACGGTTGTCAGAAAATTGTTTAGTAAAGGTGGCTGAAGTATTACAAGTCATACGGCAAAATTCATTCACAGTTCGTAACCAAGATTCCCAAGATAAAGTATCAGCCTTAGTATAATAGGGATAAGGAATAGATCGGCTGTGATATCTACCCTTTACTTTGCGTTTTTTGGATGGCATTTAGGACAAGTGGCAAAATAACTATTTGCATGACCGCAAATATAACAAAAAATAGTCTTATCTGCCGAGCAAGTATGGAAAGTATGGCCTAATTTACGGCAGTTCCAACAAGTGGTTGTACTTTTCGCACGGTTAGTTCTAGGACCAGAATGTTTAATTGTCATTTGTGCAGTCTGTGTCACAGGTTTTTTAGGAGTTGGCTGGTAAGCCAAGTCAGGTTCCAGTTGCAAGGATGAGGCAGCAGCAGGATTACGATATTTAATATTCTGAATCTTAACGTCTTCCAGCTTTTTACACAGAAATGCAAGGTGTTCAATATCGTGGACTACTGTTAAGGATAATTGAGTAGCGTAAAAAGGTTGCAAGTTTGTCATAATATGCTTAAGTTGTATTGATTCGGATGGTTTAATGAGAAACGATCAAATAAATTAAGCAGCACAGCAATAAAAAGTGAGGGTTTTTCATCGGCCCCCTGCTTGCGCTTCCTAATCTCGTCCTATAATTCTTCATCAAAATCAGTAGGCAAAAAATCAGATCGCAACCTAGCTACCAAGTCGTGCCAGTTTGAAACCCGGTGATGCATAGCACGGTACCATACTAACCCACCACCCGAGAAAAGGTCAACAGCACTAGAAAATAATTGGTCGTATGAAATGTTACGCGCTACTCTAAGTTCTTCGACACGTTGTAGGAAAGAATTTACCCCCATGATAGTAGTGTCTCCATTAAATGATAAACCCCATTTTCATACCGGTACAGAAACTAAACCTACATGTCTAGGAAAAGACGTCGTAGAGTAATTAATTTGGTCTAGTTCAGTTCGCAAATTAGCAGTAGCTGACATACAAGGTTGTTGTGTAAAAGGAGGATACTGATGTACGTGCTCATCAGAAAAAGATACCCTGGGTCGTTGGAATGTAGATGAAGCTAAACCGGCGGCTTCAGTTATGTTAGGGTTGTCAACAATATTATCTGCCATAGGTTCAATAGGGTCAGAATTAGGTGGAGCTACTGTATTAACAGAATCGACAAAATTAGTGGCATCAACATTTGAAGGCAAAGGATCTACTTGTAATTGCGAATCGTCATGCTCATTACTAAGTGACTGTAATAAATCTAAGCATTGACTGGTAAGGGTAGCATGTTCCTGTTCTAATTTAGAAGAGGGTTGTAGCCTGGTTAGTCGTGAATACAAATGCGTTAGCCGCGTATCGAGCCGAGCAAATTTTGAATCAGAAGGTGCCGTAGAGAAAGCAGTAACTAACACCGAAAGTTCAGTTAGTTTGCCTTTACAAGTATCAAGTTCTAATTGTACATCGAAGGGTGCTACTAATTGATAAGCGCTAAGCAACGTAGGGTCAGCCTTTTCCAGTAACAATTTAGGACGCAAGGTCCTACGACGTTGGTCGACGTTCATACTTTCCACCGTGTCCCTATCTAAGCCTCTGAACAGTAGCTCATAGAGTAATTCATCAGCACGAAGTGCGTTAACATTCATTTTGAAATAAATAATTTGGTCAAAATATTAAAGGAAAATTGCAGGTTGCACAGCTGATGTAATACCAAAGTCGAGAGCCCCACACGTTTGGCGTCAGTGAAACAATAAAGAAGCCAACCTGCGATCGATTACTAATAATAATCTATGGCAGTATAATCGCAGATCAACCCCCTTATCATTTATACACCACGGTAGCTCAGAAATGTACTTACTCACCGCAATGGCCTAGCTAGCTTCAAAGTCGATGGCCTTAGGTCGCAGATTTCTATCATCAGCTGATCGGCTGCAAGCTCTTTTAATAATAGTCAAAAAAATACAGGGCGCCAGAAATCACTGATTTCGAGAAATAAATAAAATAATAACAAACAATTAAGTTTATTTAATCAACAGGTCATAATTGGTTGTAACATCTGTATTACGTCGGTAAATTGTTTATTGCAAGGTTAAGATATTGTAAATAATACGATATAATATTAATGCTGAAAATGCAGCACGCACAAAAAATAAGCGAACCTCTTTTAGGCGCTTGGGTTGGATGTGATTGCAATTCAATGAAGGGATAAGCTTACCACTGTCATATGTATTAACCGTTATCTCGGTAATGATATTAAAATGGCGTGAAGGCACTTCTTACAAGATTTGTAATACGTATTCATTAAACAAAACTTTAAATTTGTAAAATGTAAATTATGGAACAAATAGTACATTATGTTTTAAATTTATAAAACATAGGTTTCTGACTGGTTAATACATTACGTTTTAAATTTATAAATGGTAGTTTTAAATTTGTAAATTATAGGTCAGAACAATTAATACATTGCGTTTTCAATTTATAAAGTGTAAATTAAATTTGAGACTGGTAACTCAGTTAGCGGTGATATAGCGTCATTAATATCAATTCCGCCGACAATTCATGGGCGGGCAAGTTATCTTCAAAAGTTGTAATGAGACTAACCTGGTTGTGACAAAAAAAAGTCGCATGTAGGCGATGAATAAATGGTCCAGGATTTTTAACGTAGCAGCTTTCAGCAGCACAAACCTCGTGGCCAAAGTTGATAAGAAAATGAATGCTCCGTGTCCAGGTCAAGGTGACATTCCCGAAAGAGTTGCTGGTCCCAGTTGTTGATTAGGGTGTTAATTAGGAACCCAAATAAGGAGTCGTCCGAAAAACGGCATCAAAGAATGGCGTCTGAAGGTGACGTTGAAAAATTACGTCAACGAAGAACGTCAAAAAAGAAGCTAACAAAAAACGAGAAATTACCAAAATGAATAACAAGCAATTAGCGTAAACATACCTGATTTTAATTATCAGCTCACAAGCGAAGTTAATTATAAATTGGTGCCGTAACACGTGAGGAAAGTTTTTGTAGAAGCAAGTTACTTCTAACAAATGCCAGAATCAAATGGCCCAAAATAGCAGAATCTCTGTTCGCTGGCTCAAAGCGATAACAAATGAATTTCGGAAAAACCAAAATCAGCGCTTTCGCGTGGACAAGCGTTGCTAACGTTCGAAATACAGCGAAGAATAACTCAAGTGGGAATACACATGCTCGCCCGGAATAGATGAATAAATGGCGAAACAAATAGCAGGAACTAAAGATTTGTTTCAGTGTATAATTAGTGATAGTGAAATATGTAGTTTAAGATACGTTTATTTTAATATGTTATACATTGGTTGTCATTTTATTTCTTTTTAACATGATATATATTACAATTGTAGTTTTTTGGAGAATTTTAACATGTTGTGTATATGGTGTATTTAATGATATAAATTGGTCTAGGTTAAGTTCAGTTCGGATTTATTGCCTTGTTTTATTAACCTAGTACGTAACTAACGATAGATTAGATGCTAAGATGGATCTTATAAATATAGGTAGTACAGACTACACTAGAGATAGAATATTTGAATTGTAAGCCGATGGCCAGCTAATGAAAAAATGTTACTACGAAGTTATAAAATACTCTAGCCAAATGCCTCGTCATCTAATTAGTGACGCGCGTGAATGAATTAACGAGATTTCCACTGTCCGAGTCAGTCGATCCTAAGCCCTAGGCGAAAGCCGATGTTGATGAAGGTGCGTGTTAAAGTACAGTACTCTATGTGTATAAGACGCACGCTACGCACCCTCGGGGCGAAAAGGAATCCGGTTCCTATTCCGGAACCCGGCAGCAGAACAGTTAATAAGTCGGGCTCTCCTTAGAGAGTTCCTCGGGGTAACCCAAGATGGCCCGGAGACGCCGTCGGGATATCCGGGAAGAGTTTTCTTTTCTGCATGAACGTTCGAGTTCCATGGAATAGTCTAACAGGGAGATATGGTTTCGAACGCGAAGAGCACCGCAGTTGCGGCGGTGTCCGGATCTTCCCTTCGGACCTTTGAAAATCCGGGAGAGGACCACGTGGAGGCGTCGCGCCGGCTCGTACCCATAGTGACATCAAGACCGCACCCCTTGCCTTCTCCAGGCGACGCTGATCTTGCAGAGAGGTTTGGGCGGATCGCACCTTGTATTCCCAAACTGCCACAACCTACCCATCATCGTTACTTCTGACCTCCCACACCCCTTGAGAACGGATTATCCATAGCTACTATTTTTTCTTAACCTGGGCGGGACGCGGGTTACCAGGCCGTTAGTCCCTATGCCCCCAAAATATTGGTAGCAATGACATGGACAAGCCTCGGCGAGGGGCGGACATGGGTTCATCCACCCCGGGACCTCATGGAACTTTCGACGACACCGCTACCACACCGTCACCATCTGGCCCTTCGTCTTCGACGGGGGCCACCAGGAGGCCAACCAGCTCACTCGCCTCACCACCGGCATCACAGTCCGGTTCACAAGGGCGTGCCCAACCCAGCATTTCACAACAGCTGGAGTCTCCCCGGTCTCTGCACGCCCTAACACCCCCTGTTGCTGCAGAAGATGTAACAACACCCAAGCGCTTCCAGTGCGACCGCTGCCCCAAGGGCTGCGACCGCAAGGCCTCCTTCGCGAGGCGCCAGAAGGATTGCGGCGCGAGAAACCGCGAACGATGTCAGTTTTGCAAAATGCCTTACCCAACCTTTGCCGCCGTTCGCCAACATGAAGGGCGGTGCCACGGGGAACTATACCGTGCGGAGTTTTTGAGTAAACTCCCTTCTTAGGACGCCGAGCTCTATAAAAAGATAGAGGCAAAGAGCAAGAAGGGAGTAATATCCTACCGAGAGTTGACAGCAGCCACAGGGTTGACTGAACATCAACTTCGGCACAAAAGAGAGAAGCCCGAGTACAAAAGGTACCTGGAGAGGGCGAAGGAGTGGAAGGCTAAAGTAATGACAACCCTATTCAAGCCAGCTGCAGCCCCCACCCCCATCTCGACCCTCCCCGTTGCGCCACCTACCACTCAGGTGAGGCCACCATCGCCCATCTCGGCACTTCCCTCCCCACGACTGCTTTCCCCCTTGGCGCTGGCATCCGCCGCTCTCTCCCAGGCGTCGAGCACCCCAACCAGCAGCCTGGCTTCTTCCAGCTGCCACAGCCCACCAACTAAAGGCTACTCAAGGTCAAAGAGCCCCCCAAAGACAGCGGTTCATAGAAAGAGTCTCTGAATCACCAGCACTGCCACCCGCACCATCTCATCCACGGCACGAGAATAGCACTCGGTCCATGTTAAACACCAAGTCCGGGACGCCTACGGCGAAGCGACTGCGAGACTACGAGGAGTCCCCCAGTCCTCCCAGAGAGGCCTTCCTACGAAGACGTTGTGCCACAGAGACACCTGGATCTCTGCCCTTCCCAACCTGGGACCCACCTCCTGCATGGGCCCCACTACCGGCAAGAGACCCACCGACACCGGACTCGGATCCTCCGAGAGACCAGCCATCGCCTGAAGCTACATCACCAAGGACCAGGGCCCCGGCGCCGGCGGGAGACCCGGATCCCCCAGGGCACCCGCCTCCACCAGGGGACCCACCACCGCCAGACCCTGACTCACCCCGCCAGTCCGGAGAAGTCCCGGTCACGACGAACGAGGGTCGTCCACGAGGCCCGCCAGCCAACGACGAAGGAGGACTCCACCACCACCTGGTGGAGCTGCGCGAGAGCGAGACAGCCGACGCCATGTCCAAGGCCGTCATAGACCTTGGCCTTCAGTCGGACGACGCCCACCTCCCGGAAGGCCTGGACGCGTGGCTAGGAGACGTCTTTCGCTCCTCCAGAAACAGGAGAGCCAGAAGACCGCCAACTGACGCCCGCCCCCGTACAGAACAGCCCCTCCCCCCACCACCTGCCAACCGGCACGAAGGGAGGCAAGCGGCCTATAAAAAGGCGCAAGACATGTACCAGAGGGACAGGAAAACGCTGGCCGACACACTAATTCGAGGGAAGCCCCTCTTGACAGAGGCTGTTCTCCCAGATATACATGAATTAGAGGCCTTCTACAAGAACATCTTGGAGAGGGTCCAGCCGCCTGCAGGTCTTCCCGAACCAACCGAAGCAGAGGTCGTCGAAGGGACCTTTGGTCCGATCACGGAAGAGGATATCACAGCGGCCACCAAGGGCTGGAGCCCTTCGGCCCCTGGAAACGATGGGATCACTATAAACCAAATTCATTTTCTTATATGGGTATTTCGCCACTCTGCAAATTAAAATATTAAATAACGAAAATATTAACAACGAACGTTTCGAGGGACAATCTGCCCTCGTTATCAACGAATAACAATTAAAACTAACAAGAACTTATCTTTTTTTCACTGGAAGAAAAAAAGATAAGTTCTTGTTAGTTTTAATTGTTATTCGTTGATAACGAGGGCAGATTGTCCCTCGAAACGTTCGTTGTTAATATTTTCGTTATTTAATATTTTAATTTGCAGAGTGGCGAAATACCCATATAAGAAAATGAATTATGAATTCACGCCACAAAGAAGTTTCAGAGATTACTATAAACCAAGTTAAGCAGTGCCCTACCCACCAATTGGCCGCACTTTACAATGTGATCCTCTTCCGCCGCGAGACCCCGAAGTCCTGGAAGGCAACACGCACCATACTTCTGCCGAAGGATGGGGAAAGGAGAGACCCTAAGAACTGGAGACCCATCACAATCTGTTCCTCCGTGCAAAGGCTCTTCCACCACGTGTTGGCGTGGAAAGTATCTGGGAAATTCAGCACCACATCCACCAGCGAGGATTTACGAACGGGGACGGAACGCTGGCAAATGTTACAATTTTACATCAGGTCCCGGAGACTGCAGGGAAAGTCCTTCAACGTCGTCTCACTAGACGTGATGAAGGAATTCGACTCTGTAACGCACCCAGCCATCCTACGAGCCTTGCGACGTGTGGGTGTGCACCCCAGCATGATCGACTATATTAAAGAATCCATCACCAATTGCCACACGACAATCCAGGTGGGCAAGCAAAGGACGGGGCCAATAGCGTTCAGGAAAGGAGCTTTTCAACCTAGTCCTCGACGAGTTACTGGACCAACTAAACCGGACTCAACCAGGGGGAACGCTGACCACCGATCACCGGATGGCTGCGATGGCTTTCGCCGATGACCTGCTCCTGCTCGAGGACCAAGATTTCGACGTTCCGAACGCGCTGGAATCAACATGTGACTTCCTGGCGGCGGCGGGGCATGGAGCTAAACCCTGCCAAATTTCTCTCCATGTCCGCATCAACCGTCCAGGGAAAAACCGTGATTAGAACTAAACCCATATACCATCTCATGGGGAAGAAGATACCAGCTGTTCAAGGTCTCAACACCTTTAGGTATCTCGGACACCAGTTCGGGGCGTCGGGAGTGGAGAAGCCATCCATCCACAACCTCCTTGGGTGGTTGAACAATGTCTCCCGCGCCAGCTATATGAATTACAGAATCTATCGACCACGGGGGGTTTGCTCGCCGAATGCGACCGCCTCATCCGTAAATTCATCAAGCGGACCCTCCAGTTCTGTGTAACAACGGGCCAGCAATTTCAACGTGAATAAATTCAAGCAAGCGCGGGCAAACGGCGTGACGGCTGCTTGCTTGATCGCTCCAGTTTGAAAGGTGTTTTACGCGTCTACAACCCGAAGATCTTAGTGATTAGAGTTTCCATCATAGCTCTAGTGTGCGTGAGCGTAGAGCGTAAAAATAGCAATTAAAGAAATTAAGTTTGTGGCTATTTCGTTAATAACCATTTAATTCCAGTGCGCGTTTGACTATTGCTTGCGTCTTGCTATTTTCATTAGTCTACGCCGCTGATGAACCGTTTACACAGACTTTTCGTGAACACGCGTCCCGGTTACTTCATGATAGAATAAAATTCCCCTAGTGCGTCCGCCGGCGATTACCCTGCTCTCAAGCAGCCAGAGTCTTCTACGAGAGACAACTTTAGTGCTCCGCCAACTAAAGGGGGCCCCCAGCGGCATTTCACCCCTCGAATTGCTCGACCGAATATTAGGAGCACAGAAGTGGAAGAGGATCGCTCTCTCGCCCGATCCACCGTTTAAATCACCAGCCGGTCCGGGTTCGTGTCTTATTCGAGCATTGAATTTTTATAACTATTCGATCCAGCATCGCAGTCTCCAGCCGCACTTAGCGGTGATTTCAACGAGCGACTGGGAAACCAACTCGCGTCTTCAGAGACTTTAATGCTATTCTAAGAGGCAAACCTGCATCTTCGGAGATTTCAACGCTGCCGCGAGAGACCAACCGGGGATTTCGATGAACGCTGAAGAAACAACCCTCTGCGACAGCAATTTAGACGCCACGTTATAACACGAATTAATATGGTATTATTAGCAGCCTCCTGCTTCCTTTCCATTTTAATTAGCACCACGACTCCTCGTATTATTCCTTTTACTTTATTGGAGCCGTTATATTTTCTTTCTAGCACAATGCGCAGTTAGCTTAGCTGCTGTGCTACTGCGCCTTGTCTTATTGACATCTGTATATGCTTTTGGAAGCCTGGAACAGCTGCTCTGTATTATTGCATATCAACTGCCCCTACTTTGTTTTCCACAGCACGATACATTCGGGTGACTTAAGTGCCCGATTTGTTTTGCTTTTAGAATCTTTGTAACCCCATAGGTAAATAACCCGAGTGATATCTTCGTACTAGATGTCCTCTGGCTTAATTCATGCCCGCGGGCTTCCCAGGTTCTTAGGAATCATTCCCCTTAATTGGGTGTTTTGTTATTGGGTGGGTTTTTACCCCTATTTGTAAGTGTGTCGAGATATTAATTATTCCGACATGCCCCCACCCCTACCTCCCGAGCGCCACGTCTGCCATTGCGGCAAAGAGTATTCAAGCAGAAAAGGCCTTCTCCAACATCAGAGAAGAACATGTCAACCTCCCCCAAGCCCCACGGATTCCAAGTGCATAGTTTGCAGTCAAACGTTTAAAACGTTTGTAGGCCTGCAGCAACATAAACGCTTGGCACACCCTATGACGTATAATCAAAAGTCCGAACAGGCCGGTGCGGCCAGAACGGTCATTCCGTGGTCAGAATTTGACCTGACCACCATCGCAGAAGAGGAGGCCAGCTACCAAGGAAGGACGATTCTTAAGTATCTATGCAAAACGTTCAAACGTAAGAAGGATGGTATTCGTTACCAAAGAAAACAACCACGATATAAGGAGCTGCTGGCTACAGCCAAACGTAAGCTGCAGGATATCCATCCTCCTCGCAGAGATAGCATCGCTAATCAATCACCAAATCATCCAGTTGCCTCCAACTCGGGTTCAGCACCCCAGATTAGGCCTAGGCCTGACTCTAGAACCTCCCAACACACCAGTTCCTCCGACCTCGACTCCGACTCGGATGGAAGCATGGTGCGGACCGACAAACAAGATGTAGACGTCACATCCCCCCACCAATCAGATGCCTATTACTGCCCCAAGTAATTCTGACCTATTCATTGATCTTTTTCAGATGGTTATGGCCAAGGACGGACTTTCTATGATTGACATAAATGTCCTTCAATCGCTTATATCTAGTCCAGCCTCCTCTCACGACGATCTAGATAATCTCGCTGCCGATCTCTTACCTAGAAGAAAAACTGGCAACTCCCATGTTAAACGGGCTTAATGCAGAGAGGGCTTTTAAGTATAAAAAAGCCCAAAAATTATATCGCTCTAATAGAGCTCAGCTGGCTGGTAACATACTGGATGGAGTTGACGCCACCCAGAACGACAACTCCCCAGATATTCAGGAGATCGAAAACCTCTATTCACGGATATAATGATGCGTTTGTAGACACAGAACAGGTATATCCCAAACCAAATACTGGAGAAATTGGTAGCAACTGCTTCCGCCCTCTAGCGGATGAGGAAATTCTCACCGCTATTAACACTACCAAAACTAAAGCTGCAGCGCCTGACGGCAGTAACATCTCGCACATCAGGAAGCTTCCTCTACATAGAATATCAACTCTTATGAATGGATCCTTGTACACAGCCATTCAAGATCTTGGGTGTCATCTTGAAGGGCTGCCGTACTGTGCTGATCCCTAAAAAAGGGGACCTTAAGATAGCCTCAAACTGGCGTCCGATTACAATAGGATCCATCTTCATGAGACTTATGCATAAAATTCTTGCTTTGCGCCTTGGGCGCCTGTCCCTCTGCCCTCTTCAAACGGGCTTCACCCCTACAGACGCCTGCATGAGTAATAGTGTTGTCCTACAAGCACTAATTAAATGTTATCGTCGTGCAACCAAACCTTTACACATTATATCTCTTGACATTAGCAAGGCCTTCGATTCGATACCTCACTCCTTCATAGCACGAGCTCTGAAGCGCTTTAATGTACACCCCGCCCTCCAAAAGGATATTCTCGGCTCATATAGCGACTGCCACACTACCATCTCATGCTTCAAGAAAGAAACCGGTAAAATATTCCTTAAACGCGGTGTTAAGCAGGGCGACCCGCTCTTTCCGGTCATTTTTAATCTCGTAATGGATGAACTATTAGAATCAATCTCCAACACAACCGCTGGTCTCTCCTTTCCCGGATGTGACAACAAATTGGCGGCACTTGCATACGCCGATAATATCATCCTCTTCGGCGCTACCCCTCTTGAAGTAGAAACCTTGCTCAAAATGTGTAATTTTCTTGGACAAACGGGGCTTAACACTAAATACTGCCAAGTGTAATGCCCTATCATTTGGCTTAGTGCCTAAAAGAAAAAAGTTATTCGTCGTTTCCAAAGATAGCTTTTTTATCAGGACCGAACCTATTAAGCAACTTGGCGTAGATAGCTATTTCAGCTATCTAGGTCTGAAATATGGCGCCTTAGGTGTTCGAATATCCGAATACGAGACCATTAAAACTCATCTCGCTCGTGTTGAAAGGGCTCCGCTCAAACCACAACAAAAAATAAATATCGTACGTTTTTATCTAGTGCCCAGGCTTCTTCATGTCCTTCAAGCCTCAACAATTTTCAAACACGTCCTTGAAACAGTTGACAGACTAATCCGAAGATCTTTAAAACGGATATTAAAGCTTCCTCCCACGATCCCTTCCGCCCTCCTGTACGCACACTGCCGAGACGGCGGTATTGGCATTCCCTGTCTGGCCGATTCAATTCCATCAATCGTCCTGGGCAGGCTGCTAAAAATTAGTGACGCGGGCAATATGTTTTTTAATGATACCCTGAAATCTGAATAGGCCCAGAAATTTATAAATGATCTAGAATCGAGACTCACAGCCCACGGCAAAAGAAAATACCAAATACGTACCTGGTGGTGCAACTCCTTACAGGAATCTACCTCAGGAAACGGCTTACACCAAGGCAATCTATCGGCTTGTAGTTCATCCTGGGTGTATGAACCACCAACTTTTTGGAATGGGAGAGACTACCTTAAGGCCATCGCATTACGCGGCAATGTTCTGCCCACGGTCGGAACCCCGTACAACTGTGGATTAGCTGCAAAGCGGGATCTAGCAAGTCGGAGACATTGTGCCACGTTCTGCAGGCATGTCCCATTACGCACTACCCGAGGATACGCCGTCACAATTACATCGCCTCGTCTTTGGCAAAGGCCGCCAGGAAGAAGGGCTGGCGCGTGGACGAAGAACCCAACCTGTGGGGAGCAGACCACATCCGAAGAAAACCTGACCTTGTCTTCAGTAAGGACAGGCATCTTTACCTGTCGGATGTAACCGTGGTCTGGGAAGGTCCCCGGTCCCTCGAGGATGCATTCTGGGGCAAACAAAATACATACAACATTGCGCCATGCATTGATGCCCTTCGCGGCGCCAGGTACCAACCTTCCGAAATCTACTGTCTACCGTTCGTGATTGGTGCACGCGGCACCTGGTGCGAACATAATAATGCACTACTGGAAATACTCGGCTTGGATCAGCAGTTCGCAGCCAGCATAGTTCACGCCACTATAAAAGGTAGCGTCCTTACGCACAGTGAATTCTCGCGTGTGGTGTAGTAGCAACTGCTTCCGCCCTCTAGCGGATGAGGAAATTCTCACCGCTATTAACACTACCAAAACTAAAGCTGCAGCGCCTGACGGCAGTAACATCTCGCACATCAGGAAGCTTCCTCTACATAGAATATCAACTCTTATGAATGGATCCTTGTACACAGCCATTCAAGATCTTGGGTGTCATCTTGAAGGGCTGCCGTACTGTGCTGATCCCTAAAAAAGGGGACCTTAAGATAGCCTCAAACTGGCGTCCGATTACAATAGGATCCATCTTCATGAGACTTATGCATAAAATTCTTGCTTTGCGCCTTGGGCGCCTGTCCCTCTGCCCTCTTCAAACGGGCTTCACCCCTACAGACGCCTGCATGAGTAATAGTGTTGTCCTACAAGCACTAATTAAATGTTATCGTCGTGCAACCAAACCTTTACACATTATATCTCTTGACATTAGCAAGGCCTTCGATTCGATACCTCACTCCTTCATAGCACGAGCTCTGAAGCGCTTTAATGTACACCCCGCCCTCCAAAAGGATATTCTCGGCTCATATAGCGACTGCCACACTACCATCTCATGCTTCAAGAAAGAAACCGGTAAAATATTCCTTAAACGCGGTGTTAAGCAGGGCGACCCGCTCTTTCCGGTCATTTTTAATCTCGTAATGGATGAACTATTAGAATCAATCTCCAACACAACCGCTGGTCTCTCCTTTCCCGGATGTGACAACAAATTGGCGGCACTTGCATACGCCGATAATATCATCCTCTTCGGCGCTACCCCTCTTGAAGTAGAAACCTTGCTCAAAATGTGTAATTTTCTTGGACAAACGGGGCTTAACACTAAATACTGCCAAGTGTAATGCCCTATCATTTGGCTTAGTGCCTAAAAGAAAAAAGTTATTCGTCGTTTCCAAAGATAGCTTTTTTATCAGGACCGAACCTATTAAGCAACTTGGCGTAGATAGCTATTTCAGCTATCTAGGTCTGAAATATGGCGCCTTAGGTGTTCGAATATCCGAATACGAGACCATTAAAACTCATCTCGCTCGTGTTGAAAGGGCTCCGCTCAAACCACAACAAAAAATAAATATCGTACGTTTTTATCTAGTGCCCAGGCTTCTTCATGTCCTTCAAGCCTCAACAATTTTCAAACACGTCCTTGAAACAGTTGACAGACTAATCCGAAGATCTTTAAAACGGATATTAAAGCTTCCTCCCACGATCCCTTCCGCCCTCCTGTACGCACACTGCCGAGACGGCGGTATTGGCATTCCCTGTCTGGCCGATTCAATTCCATCAATCGTCCTGGGCAGGCTGCTAAAAATTAGTGACGCGGGCAATATGTTTTTTAATGATACCCTGAAATCTGAATAGGCCCAGAAATTTATAAATGATCTAGAATCGAGACTCACAGCCCACGGCAAAAGAAAATACCAAATACGTACCTGGTGGTGCAACTCCTTACAGGAATCTACCTCAGGAAACGGCTTACACCAAGGCAATCTATCGGCTTGTAGTTCATCCTGGGTGTATGAACCACCAACTTTTTGGAATGGGAGAGACTACCTTAAGGCCATCGCATTACGCGGCAATGTTCTGCCCACGGTCGGAACCCCGTACAACTGTGGATTAGCTGCAAAGCGGGATCTAGCAAGTCGGAGACATTGTGCCACGTTCTGCAGGCATGTCCCATTACGCACTACCCGAGGATACGCCGTCACAATTACATCGCCTCGTCTTTGGCAAAGGCCGCCAGGAAGAAGGGCTGGCGCGTGGACGAAGAACCCAACCTGTGGGGAGCAGACCACATCCGAAGAAAACCTGACCTTGTCTTCAGTAAGGACAGGCATCTTTACCTGTCGGATGTAACCGTGGTCTGGGAAGGTCCCCGGTCCCTCGAGGATGCATTCTGGGGCAAACAAAATACATACAACATTGCGCCATGCATTGATGCCCTTCGCGGCGCCAGGTACCAACCTTCCGAAATCTACTGTCTACCGTTCGTGATTGGTGCACGCGGCACCTGGTGCGAACATAATAATGCACTACTGGAAATACTCGGCTTGGATCAGCAGTTCGCAGCCAGCATAGTTCACGCCACTATAAAAGGTAGCGTCCTTACGCACAGTGAATTCTCGCGTGTGGTGTGGCGTCGCGGATTCCAACCGCCTGATGTGCGTGCTTAGTAATACTCGCATGCGTTGCAACGGCTGTCGTGCGCTCTATTTATGTATGTACTTGAGTATTAGTTACAACTTAGCATAGCAATTCTTGTTTAGCGTATAGCAATTCTTGTTTAGCGTATAGCAATTTTTGTTTAGCGTATAGCAATTCTTGTGTAGCGTATAATTCTTTTTTTGCGATTTTGCTAATGCACTCAAATATTGTAAGGGACGGCCTCTAAACCGAAATGTTTATTAAATAAACCTATACATAGCCAAATGCCTCGTCATGTAATTAGTGACGCGCATGAATGGATTAAGGAGATTCCCACTGTCCCTACCTACTATCTGGCGAAGCCACTGCCAAGCGCACGGGCTTGGAAAAATTTGCGGGGAAAGAAGACCCTGTTGAGCTTGACTCTAGTCTGGCACTGTAAGGAGACATGAGAGGTGTAGCATAAGTGGGAGACGGGGTAACCCGTCGCCGGTGAAATACCATTACTTTCATCGTTTCTTTACTTACTCGGTGAGGCGGAACGCGTGCGCCGTCCGCTAACCACACGGCGGTCGTCACGGTATTCTCGAGCCAAGCGCGCAGAGCGGCGCGAGGCGGCGCCGACGGTCTCCGGGCCGGCCGCACGTCTGCCTGACGCCGACACATGCTCCCGCGCGATCCGATCCGAGGACACTGCCAGGCGGGGAGTTTGAACACGCACCGAAATCTCTTAGTTGAGGGAGAGGAGCGAACTTAAAGATTACCCTGAACGGTGGATCACTTGGCTCGTGGGTCGATGAGGATCGCAGCTAATTGCGCGTCAAAGTGTGAAATGCAGGACACATGAACATCGACATTTCGAACGCACATTGCGGCGAAAGCCGATGTTTATGAAGGTGCGCGTTAAAGTACAGTACTCTATGTGTATAAGACGCACGCTACGCACCCTCGGGGCGAAAGGTAATTCGGTTCCTATTCCAAAACCCGGCAGCGGAACCATTAATAAGCCCTCTTTAGAGAGTTCGTCGGGGTAACCCAAGATGACCCGGAGACGCCGTCGGGAGATCCGGGAAGAGTTTTCTTTTCTGCATGAGCGTTCGAGTTCCATGGAATCCTCTAGCAGGGAGATATGGTTTGGAACGCGAAGAGCACCGCAGTTGCAGCGGTGTCCGGATCTTCCCCTCGGACCTTGAAAATCCGGGAGAGGGCCACGTGGAGGCGTAGCGCCGGCTCGTACCCATATCCGCAGCAGGTCTCCAAGGTGAATAGCCTCTAGTCGATAGAATAATGTAGGTAAGGGAAGTCGGCAAATCGGATCCGTAACTTCGGGATAAGGATTGGCTCTGAGGATCGGGGCGCGTCGGGCTTGGTCGGGAAACGGGTAACGGCTCACGTGCCGGGCCTGGGCGAGGTGATGGGGGCGGTGCGCGGTCGCGTTCGTGCGGTCCGCACGCCCTCCCGGATCCGAGCTCGGTCCCGCGCCATGGCCTCCCGTGGAACTTCCTTGGTGGGAGGTACCGACGATTGGCTCGCGCCGATCTCGGGTAGCCTCTTCGGCCGCCATTCAACGGTCGACTCAGAACTGGCACGGACCGGGGGATTCCGACTGTCTAATTAAAACAAAGCATTGCGATGGCCCCTGCGGGTGTTGACGCGATGTGATTTCTGCCCAGTGCTCTGAATGTCAACGTGAAGAAATTCAAACAAGCGCGGGTAAACGGCGGGAGTAACTATGACTCTCTTAAAAGCAAGAGCGGGCACTCGGCGTGAGCGCACGCTATATTTGATCGCTCCAACAGAAATTGCATTTTGTGTACAACGTTCGGGTGACATGCGTGAGATCGCTATCGTATGTGCTGTGAGGTAATACAAGTGCTTACCAAAAATCAGAATTTTATTCCAACTATTAACGCACCTAGAACAATATTTCTGATTTTGCAATTACTTCGCAGTGCAATTTGGTTTCTGTGGGTGCGAGTGAGCGAGAAGCATCCGCGTCGTGACGTGTGCAAGTGAGAACTAAAATTCTCGCGGCGAAGGAATTGAACATTCGAGCTAGCTTAACCTCGACACGCGCGGCCGAAAATTCCACCCTTATCGGCCCGCCCGGGTGGAATTTGTACAATTTAACCGGAAACAAATACTCCTTCGCCATCACCGTTATCACCCGCATCTCTCGCGCGCGAAAATCCGCGGCTACCATCACGTTGCGTTCTCCGCATGTATCAGGAGCATAGGAGTTTCAGAAGGTGGCAGATTTGGACTTTGCGAAGCGCAGCGATTTGAAACAATTTTCGAACGATCTCTGCGGCGCGCTGCATTCCTGATAGCTTGAGGATCGCCGCGAAGAGCGAACTTCGGCTCCGCACTTCGTGTAAGCGCGGGGAATTTCGAATTTGTGCCTCTGGACTTTGCAAACTTTTTGGTGCTGCGTTCGCGCTGTTGTAAGCGCCAGCTGCGCTACATTGGGAGGTGGAAGGAGGGGGGTAACAACCCACTATGCCACCCCCTCCAATCTCGCCCCCCCCACCCGCAGCGATCGGGATGACGGCGCTCCTACCGGCACAGGGGGCCGAAAATTGTCTTTGACAACACCGCCGCCTATTCCCACATCGAAACGCAAGGGGACGCCCACCACCCCAGCCCCCACTCCAGGCTCTAAGCCTGGCCCCTCGGGCCTTGCCCAAAAGTTAACATATACGGGCGCCAAGATTTCTTCTGGTGTCTCGCAGGGCCCCTCTACATCTAAGCAACCGGCAGCGATCCCGGCCTTACCACACGTGTGCGCGAAGTGCGGTCGCGGGTATCAGTTAAAGTGCTCTCTTCAGAAGCATGTGAAAGATTGCGGGACGCGGGACAGGTGCATGTTTTGCAAGGAAGCCTTTTCAACCTACTCGGGCGTGCGTCAGCATGAACGCCGGGCTCATCCCGAGCTATACCGACAGGAAATGGAGGCCAAACTCCCCACCCCAGATTCAGAACTGCTGCGCCAAATCGCAACCGTTGAAGCGCAGTATAAGGGCAGCTATGACGCGGGCAGCCGCGCTTACCTCCCACCAAATTCGGTACAGGAGGGAAAAGCCCGAGTACAAAGGATATTTAGAGCGAGCTAGGAGAAAGGAAAAGTACAGGGCGGCAAAACTCTTCCCACAACTGCCGCCCCGACTCCTCCCCCCCCCTATCACAGCCGCCAATCTCTCGAGTAACACCACCAGGCTCCGTCGTGCCCTCGTCAGCCGTGCTGGCTCAACCTGAGCCGAGTAAACCAGCACCCTCGGCCGAACCTGCACCACCTCTCCCCCCGCCCATGGTCCCGCCCCCTTCTGGAGGGGCTCCACGACTAGTGCTCCGGACACCTTCCACAGGGGCGAAGAGAGTCCGCTTCGCCTCTCCTCCCGAGCAACACAAACCACCAAGGACCCGCCGGGAGACGGACGCGAAGACGTCCCCACCAGCCAATGAGTCCAAAAGGACTCGAAGCCCACCTCCATACCCAGGGTAAACGCCCCGGAACCTGCGGCAAACTTTCTGCCACGCCGTTCCTCCGGTCCGCCCCCTGGGGATCCGGACGACAATGGACCGCCCCCACCAAGCCCACCACCCAGTCCTCCGAACCCCAGCCAGGAAGAAGGCCACCCTGATGCCCCCGAGGAAGACCCTGTACACATTCTTCTCCACCTGGTCCACCTCAGATGGTCAGCCGACGAGAGGACCAGAGCACTTATCTCGACTGGCATCTCTGGATCTCTGGCCGACCTTGAAACTAATATCGACTCCTGGCTGGACGCCATTTTTCCGAAGGGACGAAGACCCACCGGGAGTCCAGAGCCGCCCAGCCCGCCCCCCCCCCCCGAGCCCACCAATAAGCGGCAACGCCGAGCCGCCGAATACAATAAGGCCTATACCCAACTATCCCCCCCTCCCCGGGGGGATCTTTGAACAAAGGGCGCCCCCGGACGACGGGGTCATGTTGGAGTATGGAACTACCACCTCCGGTGCCTACGGTCCAATCCGAGAAGACGATATCACGAAGGCAATGACAGGTTGAGCAATCCGCCCCAGGCCCGGACGGGATAACCATCGCCTCCGTGAAGAGATGCCAACCCATCCACCTTGAGGCTCTCTTCTCAACGTCGTCTGTACCGTAGGCACCACCCCCGCACGTGGAAGGAATCCCGGACCGTCCTCATCCACAAAGACGGTCCCCGAGACGACCCCGCCAACTGGAGGCCAATTACCATTGGATCTGCGGTGCAGCGATTGCTCCATCGCATCCTCGCCCGACGCCTGATGGCTGCGGTGGACCTTCACCCCTCCAGCGCGGCTTCCAGAAAGTGGATGGCACCCTGGCCTAATGCCCTACTCCTGTACAACTACATCAAGTCCAGGAGAGAACGAGGGAAAACCTATAACATTATTTCCCTCGATGTGCGGAAGGTATTCGACACGGTCTCACACCAATCCGTGTTGCGAGGCCTGAAGATGATGGGAGTGTCGGAGTTTATGATTGAGTATATCAGTCGACCCTCCACAAACGCCCACACCACCATCCGCGTGGGCAAGGGGCGTCAAACAGGGAGACCCTCTATCCCCCCTGTTATTTAACGTCGTTCTGGACGAGCATGTCAAGGGGCTCAACGAGGGAACTTCTGGGGA
>CALNHX010006815.1:80000-83363 GCA_940337035.1 Agriotes lineatus
AAATATGGTATAAATGAAGCTGTTGTGCATGGTCATGATTACCGGACCTGCAATCAGCTGACTACAAAGAAATGAAAAAATCACATATGTAATCATAGAAAATTAGACTAGGCTTAAGAAGGGGATAACAAAGCAACTGCAATTAGCAAGTTAAGAAAATAACTCAATCAGGAAACCCAGATGTAAGGTCAACAGTAAAAATTATTTTTTAACATGTTTTCTGTTAGGTGTAGGAATTTTTTGTGTGATGTCATGTAATGTTCTTTATGTTTCATGCATGTTAGGTTTTTAGGATCTTATCATGTAGCATGTTAGGTATAAGTAAAAAAATAATAGAACTATAGGAAAATGTCAATAGAAAAAATTACGGCCTGAGTTAGATTCACAAGAAATGAAGCTACTAGAAATGTAAGATTTAAAATGAAAAAAAAAAGTTCACCCGCCTATAGGGAACGTGAGCTGAGTTTAGACCGTCGTGAGACAGGTTAGTTTTACCTACCGATAACTTGTTGTTGCGATAGTAATCCTGCTCAGTACGAGAGGAACCGCAGGTTCAGGACATTTGTTCACGCACTCGCTCGAGCGGGCGGTGGTGCGAAGCTACCATCGTGGGATTATGCCTGCAACGCCTGTAAGGCCGTATCCTTTCTACACGAGGAGGCAACGGTACGTCTAGGAGTTTGAGAGTCGAAAGGCTCGAAAAACCGTCTTTTAATAGGCGGCCGTCGCTAGCGGCGGCCGTCGCACGGGCCCCATTGCCAGCACGAGGCGACCGGACGGCGGCGAAATCTCTCGCGCTACGCCCGTCCGGCCTCTAGCGATCGACCATGGTATGTTGAAGTTCGATGTCGAACTCGGAATTGTCTGCAGACGACTTACGTACCTGGCAGGGTGTTGTACTCGGTAGAGCAGTTTCCACGCTGCGATCTGTTGAGACTCAGCCCTCAGCTTGGGGATTCGTCTTGTCGAAGAGACGTGACCCCGACGGCGCGTCCACCGACCACTACGGCGGCGGCGCGTTCGCCGAAGGGCGAACGTCGTCCGTCGCCCGCGGGCCGCTGGCGCCCTTCGTTGGAAAAATCTAAAGCTTCTTAGTAGTAACCGAAGGTACGGTTTCTCTAGGTCGCCGTTTTTTCGGAAGTTCGGGATACATGCGTGAGCAGCTTTCCCGATCCATACTTAAAAAAATTCTTGCCCCCGCCCGCCCCCAACGCATACTTGAGCAATGCCCTTTCTGGTGCTCTTCGAATCCTTCGTTTTCCGACGGGCGCGCCCGGCCGTTCGGGATACATGCGCAAGGAGCGCGCCCGGTCTGTACTGGCGCGCCCGCCTGTTCGGGATATGTGCGCAAGCAGCGCGCCCGGTCTGTTCTTGAATTGGAGACCGTTTTCCGGCGGGGGCGCCCGGCCGTTCGGGATACATGCGCAAGCAGCGCGCCCGTCTAGACTTGAAATTGGAGACTTCGTTTTTCGGAGGGGCGCCCGCGCGTTCGGAATACAAGCGCAGGCAGCGCGCCCGGTCTGTACTTGAAATTGGAGACTTCGTTTTTTCGTCATTACGTTTTTGCTTAACTTGCTGTTGGAGGCCAATCTAAAAAAATATTACGCGATATTATTTAATACCCATGTATAATGCCACAAAATTCTTTGTCCCATTTTCTAATTAAAAAAAACGCACCTAGTGAATTATATATAATTCACCTAGCTTTAAATTTAAAATATGGTACATATCGAAGTTAACTTTGGTATTAAACCTCCAATCTTCGTCAAATTTTAAACAGCAAAAAGGCCCTAACGAGTTAAAACCGTTTGGAAACATTAAAAGTCACCCCCCGGATAGAAAAAAATATTAAAGTTTTACGTCTAACGACCGTAAATTACATATTTTCGCCACACCTGCCGGGTTCATTTTTGTATAGACATTTCCCTCCAATTACCAACGTACATTCCAAATATGAGCCAAATCGAACCGTAAATAGTAAATACACATTTTCGTAAATATCTTGACTCCAGCGCCACCTACCGTTTTCATTTTTTTATAAACATTTCTCTCTACGCAACCAACGTACATTCGAATATGAGCTAAATCGAACCGTAAATAGTAAATACACATTTTCGTTATATCTTGACTCAGCGCCACCTACCGTTTTCATTTTTTATAAACATTTCTCTCAACGCAACCAACGTACATTCCGAATATGAGCTAAATCGAACCGTAAATAGTAAATACACATTTCGTTAATATCTTGACTCCAGCGCCACCTACTGTTTTCATTTTTTGTATAAACATTTCTCTCTACGTACCAACGTACATTTTCCCGAATATGAGCTAAATCTTACCGTAAATACACATTTTCGTAAATATCTTAACTCCAGCGCCACCTACCGGGTTCATTTTTTGTATAAACATTTCTCTCTACGTAGCCAATGTATATCCAAATGTGAGCTAAAGCGGACCATAATACACATTTTCGTAAATTGTTGACTCCAGCGCTACCTACCGTTTTCATTTTTTGTATAAACATTGCTCTCTACGTAGCCAACGTATATTCCGAATATGAGCTAAATCGGACCATAAATACAATTTATCGAAATATCTCGACATTCTTGAGCAGTGCGTACTCGAACGGTTTCCAGTCTTTCTTCCCGTTGCTCATCAGGATCTGAAACTCGTATGCCCTTTTCTTTTGTGCTTGAAGCGTAGATCGACCAATCGTTTGTCGTTTGGGTGGCATAATTGATTTGACAGCGAAAGTAATGCTTTGTGACGACTATTGCCAATTCACTTGGAAAAGCAAAGAAAATGTATTTCCCAATTTCAAAAAACAAACCTAGTGAATTTAATATAATTCGCCTAGCTTTAAAATTAGAATATGGTAACATATCAAAGTTAGCTTGGTATTAAACCTCCTATCTCCGTCAAATTTAAACAGCTGTAACCATAAACAACTAAAAACCGTTTGGAAACATTAAGTCACCCCTCGAATAGAAAAGAAATATTAAAGTTTTATTAATTTAAACTTGCGCACGAAAATATGTTAAGTTTTTTCTTTTAATTATTGTAATAATAACATAAAACTATTAAAACGCGGACGAAAATATAAATATTAATATTTTTCTTCTGAGATTAAAATTACGCAATTTTTGGTGTCTGTACAAAAGTTCAAAATCTGGTACAATTTAAACTTGTAATTTGGTACAATTTTTGAGACCTCTGGCAACACTGGGCAAACGCTGTTCTGCCCAAAAATAATTCGTCTATGAAACACCGTCCACCACTATAGAGTAGAGTTTTAATTTTATGTCATGTTCACCGCCTTGGACTTAAAAATAAATACCATTTTCGCAATCAACGTCCCAAAAT
>CALNHX010006816.1:0-83358 GCA_940337035.1 Agriotes lineatus
CGTAATGATAATGACTAACACGTAATTTTTTTTATTACGTTACAGTTAGCTTCTGTTGTTTGTACGAAGCGGTGTAGGGATGTGACTGCAGCCTCCTAATTTTTAAGATGGTGTGACAGATGATTTGACAGTTAATAAAATATTTCTTTTTCGTTTAACGAAATGAGTGTGATCGTAGAAAAAGTATAGTACGCAACTCGAGCTATAGAGCAATTACACGCTCGTGGAATTACACACGCGCCGCTACGCGGCTTGTGCGTAACTTTTCCAACTCGCGTGTAATATGCTTCCTACAGCTCTCGTTGTGTAATATACTATAAAATTACAATCTTGTGCTAGTTGTTTGAGTACACGGACATATTCTTCGATCGATTCATCTGGTTGCTGTTGTCTTGTTGCTAAGACGTGCCTCGCATGTATTATATTCTTAGGTTTGATATAGATGTCATCGAGTAAACGTAAAGCAGCTTCGTAATCTCTACACTATGGTATATAAGTGTAGGTAGTAGGACTTAAATGATTAACCAGTAGTTTCAATTTTGTAGAGGCTGAGGTCGTATCAGTTACCTCTTCAGCTAGAAAATTCGAGAAAGTATATCGCCAATGTGCCCACCTGAGATCTGCATTAGTTGTGCCAGGGTCGACATCGAATCTCTCCGGTCGCAGAAATCGACACAAGCCCGAAGCCATTGGATTTTTACTTCGATCAGGATCTTCACCATTTGTAGCCATTCCTTAGTTAAATAAATTGTTATGAGACAAAACCACTAGAGAACTTGGCTTTATTTAACTAAGGACTTTGACAGTAATCCATATAATAAGTTGACAGAAGAAATCAACGACTACTAATTTTATTTAAATACATATCACTAACTAGTACCAAATCTCCTTTTTGAAATTTAATTGGACGTTTTCTACCTTGATCATATCTACGTTTTCGTCTGTGACCCTTTGCTAAACATATTTCTTGTACTAATCTTATTTTTATTTGTGTATGAATTAGTCGGCCTATTTCCACAGTTTATATTATTGTAGCGCGACGTTTCGGAAGCTAATTCTGCTTCCGTCATCAGGCGTAGTCTTGAGAAGGACTGATTTCGCACTTGGAGTTGGTTTTTAACTGCACAAGTACTTGAAACACTATGTTTACACTTAAATGTCAAAACTTGACATTTGATTTTTAAGTGACATCGAACCTGGAACCTTTCGTTTTATAAGTCGGATGCTTTACCACTGAGACACCGGGGGATCTGATACTCAAACTTCAAGATAGAACCACGTAAGTTCTTTTTTTAGAGAAATTAAATAAAATAGTGAATGCGAGATCCGAATCCATAGAGATCCTAAGGTCAATGAGGGTGTATAATTTAAAACTAATTGAAAGGTCATCTCGGTGTGTAAAGGACCCTAGCCCAATAAGTACAGCAATGGGAATGATGGGAACAAAATATCCTCTTTCTATAGATGAATCAAGATCCAGAGATTTCAAGCTACCAAAGGTATTCCTCCCTGAAACAAGATCTGCAACAATGGATAAACATAAACATGGAAGGATACTCTGTAAAAAAGAAGCCGTTGATTGATGGATTGAAAACAACCCTATTCCCAATCAGGGGTCCAGTAAGGTGATGAACATACTATACAGTACACAACGGGATCTGGTTAATCAATATTATTCTATAACATGGGACAGTGCAGAAATTAAATGGGGTTTTATAGTCTTAGAAAGAAGGCAAGTGAAAACTAAACATCCCTTGATAAATCTCCCCAAATCATGAGTAACACCAAGGTATATCCCGAAAGTCGATATAATAACTGCAGTCGAAGAAACAGCTATAAAATTAGATCCTGAAAAAGCCGAAGAATATAGAAGTAAGGTCAGGTTAATCCTAGATTCGTCTAGAAGATCAAGACCTAACATTTCAAACTCCGAAAGGAGAGCAATCGCTTCCCTGAAAAGGGACACATCCATCAAGATTCTTCCGACAGACAAAGGAAATGCGACTATAGTAATGGATATGGAAACTTACATCAGTAAGCTCCAAGAACTAATCGATGGGGGCGAATACAAAATAATCAACAAAGACCCCACACCATAAATCGAACGGCAGATATACAAAGCGCTATTCAAACACAAAGAGGAATTCTCCGAGTACCAGAGAACTAGTCTTACTCCTCACTACAGCCAAACCACCGCATCTATACGGTCTACCAGATACACAAGGAAGGTATCCCTCTGAGACCAATTGTGAGCTCAAGGAATTCCCCTTGTCACCCGCTAGCGCACTTCCTGTTTAAAATAAAGACTCCCTTAACGGGAAAAACACAATCCATGGTCAAGAATACAAAGCACTTTCATAAGTTCATATGTTGTCATTCCAGTCGTATCATTTTCTACACAATTGAACCAATCTTCTATTAATTTGACGTAATTAGGCCATTTTGTGTGTTGCTTACTACAATAGCATTGAAACATTCTACCTAATTCCTTCATAACTTTCAACTGGATTAGATTGTGGATGATATACCGCTGAATACTTACATTCTATACCTTCTTCGTACAATTTTTCTTTCCACTTTCGGCTAGTAAATTGAGATCCATGATCCGATAATATAGATATTGGTTTACCTACGTTAATTATAAAATCGTTTATAATTTTATTTAATAAAGTACTAGTATTTGGTTTTTCAACCCTTTCAGTCATGAATTTTCAATGTTTGTGTAAAAATTATGAAATTTGGCAAACATACAGAATGCATTTTTTTTTTAAATTTTTAGTGTTTTTGAATTTTTTTTATTACGCCCCGTTTTCAAAATATAAGATGTGCTACATGTAGTACATCATGACTCAAAGGTTAAAATGCGGATCTGAGCTTCACTGTGGTAAAGAATACGCATGTAAATCAAAAACATTTATTTAGTGTGGTACAATGTAAAGCAATTCTGTTTTTTCTGAATACAGAGATGTACATTACATTTTGTGCAAAATATGTGAGTTTTCCCTTTACAATTGGGATATTTGCATCTTGTTTGTGAGTGTGTTACCTTGTCGTCGAATTCAGGCAGATGTCCAATACCGTCAAGCCTTACTTCTGTTGGTGGGACTGTTTCTGGTCGAAGCTTCTTCAGCACAGGAGGTGTTGCAGATCGTGACCTGGATTGAGTGGTCAGTGATGAAGACCGCGACGACATGGGAGAAACTTTTGATGCAGTTGTCGGTCCTCCCCGTTTTGTCGTCGGCTTCCCACCCATGATCAATGCTTCCGCTATGTACAATCGGAAATGGAATAGATCCAGTATTTCCGTCTTATGAGCTTTTAGCTCCATAGCTTGATCATGGTATTCTAACCAGGCATTGGTTCAGGCTAGATCTATCGCATGTGTAAACATGCGTAGTGTCCATTTTTTTATCTAATAAACGTACGATAGATTGTCACTAGAAAGTCTAGCTTTTCTACTCCTCCATGTTGCTGTTGTACGCTCTAATACATTCTGGACGTGCGACATCAATGTACTGTTTATTCTTTTTATTCCTTCTTCTGCAATTATCCTGCAAGTTTGTTGTCATACCAGCGGGTCATCAGTACTTGCCCGTCTTCGCTCATAAGTTCTTCGGAACAGCCTCTTCCTTTGCTTTTTAGATCACTTTCTGTCGAAAAGGGTGGTTTTTCAAACTTTCCAACTCTCACAGTGCCGCTTGCATAGATGCTATGATTGCGAAAATGAAAAAAGAAATGAATGTTAGGTGTATCGCAAACACGTATTAACAGTCATACATAGGCGATTAAAAACTCAAATTCGTATAGATATGGCGCCGTTGCCAGTATGATATGCCAATGAAAAATTAATATTTCATTAATTGTACGTAAGTTTAGTTGTTTATGTTTTAAACAATACCCGTTATTCAAATATTTGCATATTTTAATTTCACGCTCACAAAATTAGGAAAGTTGTTGTTAATTACCTACATTGCATATGACCGTTAGGGACTCTATGCCTTATATCCTGATGTGAAAAATGTCAACTTCATCTTTTTTCTTTAATTTATAAAATTCTAAACATAATAAAATAACACTCTAAGGTGAAAAATATCAACTTTATCGTAAGGTGAAACATTATTTCTAAAGGTAACTTTTTTCAGCGTTAGCCAATAAAATTTCTACCATATGACACATAATAATGTTCTACCTCGAGGTAGATCTTAAGGGGGAACGTTATTTCTAAGGGCATTCTGTTTTGGCGTTGGCAGATAAAATTTTTACCATTCGAAGCATAATAAAATTATACCCTGAGGTAGAAAATATCAACTTTATCTTAAAGTGGAACGTTATTTCTAAGGGCATTCTTTTTTGGCGTTGGCAGATAAAATTTCTACCATCCGAAGCATAATAAAATTATAGCCTGAGGTATAAAATATCAACTTTATCTTAAGGTGGAACGTTATTTCTAAGGGCATTCTTTTTTGGCGTTGGCAGATAAAATTTTTACCATCCGATGCATAATAAAATTATACCCGGAGGTAGAAAATATCAACTTTATCTTAAGGTGGAACGTTATTCCTAAGGGTATTCTTTTTGGCGTTGGCAGATAAAATTTCTACCATCCGAATCATACTAAAATTACACCCGGAGGTAGAAAATATCAATTTTATCTTAAGGTGGAACGTTATTTCTAAAGGTATTCTTTTTTGGCGTTGGCAGATAAAATTTCTACCATCCGAAGCGTAATAAAATTATACCCTGAGGTAGAAAATATCAACTTTATCTTAAGGTGGAACGTTATTTCTAAGGGCATTCTTTTTTGGCGTTGGCAGATAAAATTTTTACCATCCGATGCATAATAAAATTATACCCGGAGGTAGAAAATATCAACTTTATCTTAAGGTGGAACGTTATTCCTAAGGGTATTCTTTTTGGCGTTGGCAGATAAAATTTCTACCATCCGAATCATACTAAAATTACACCCGGAGGTAGAAAATATCAATTTTATCTTAAGGTGGAACGTTATTTCTAAAGGTATTCTTTTTTGGCGTTGGCAGATAAAATTTCTACCATCCGAAGCGTAATAAAATTATACCCTGAGGTAGAAAATATCAACTTTATCTTAAGGTGGAACGTTATTCCTAAGGGTATTCTTTTTGGCGTTGGCAGATAAAATTTCTACCATCCGAATCATACTAAAATTACACCCGGAGGTAGAAAATATCAATTTTATCTTAAGGTGGAACGTTATTTCTAAAGGTATTCTTTTTTGGCGTTGGCAGATAAAATTTCTACCATCCGAAGCGTAATAAAATTATAGCCTGAGGTATAAAATATCAACTTTATCTTAAGGTGGAACGTTATTTCTAAGGGCATTCTTTTTTAGCGTTGGCAGATAAAATTTTTACCATCCGATGCATAATAAAATTATACCCGGAGGTAGAAAATATCAACTTTATCTTAAGGTGGAACGTTATTCCTAAGGGTATTCTTTTTGGCGTTGGCAGATAAAATTTCTACCATCCGAATCATACTAAAATTACACCCGGAGGTAGAAAATATCAATTTTATCTTAAGGTGGAACGTTATTTCTAAAGGTATTCTTTTTTGGCGTTGGCAGATAAAATTTCTACCATCCGAAGCGTAATAAAATTATAGCCTGAGGTATAAAATATCAACTTTATCTTAAGGTGGAACGTTATTTCTAAGGGCATTCTTTTTTGGCGTTGGCAGATAAAATTTTTACCATCCGATGCATAATAAAATTATACCCGGAGGTAGAAAATATCAACTTTATCTTAAGGTGGAACGTTATTCCTAAGGGTATTCTTTTTGGCGTTGGCAGATAAAATTTCTACCATCCGAATCATACTAAAATTACACCCGGAGGTAGAAAATATCAAAGGTATTCTTTTTTGGCGTTGGCAGATAAAATTTCTACCATCCGAAGCGTAATAAAATTATACCCTGAGGTAGAAAATATCAACTTTATCTTAAGGTGGAACGTTATTTCTAAGAGTATTCTTTTTTGGCGTTGGCAGATAAAATTTCTACCATCCGGAGCATAATAAAATTATACCCCGAGGTAGAAAATATCAACTTTATCTTAAGGTGGAACGTTATTTCTAAGGGTATTCTTTTTTGGCGTTGGCAGATAGAATTTCTACCTCAAAACATAATAAATTATACCCTACGGTGGAAAACAGTAAAAGCTACTTCAAGGTATAATATGAGTCTGAGAAGGCTATTTTGTTGTACCTTTTTCGCAACGTTGGAGTGTTATAATATACCTTACTTCTTAAAAGGGGTGGAGCCAGGAGAATAAATACCTTTACGTCTTAATTTATACCCTGAATAAGAATTTTACCCCTTAAGGCAATTAAAAATACCTCCAAATTTAATTTCTACCTTTTCTCAACCTTTAAAAATAACAGTGCAGTTTCCACATCAGCACTGTTATTATTCCTTCCGTTTTGTCTATTCTTTCCATTCTTCGCTTTGAGAGAAAAATAATAATTATGTTATAGTTCCGGGATGTCATCTGATTTACACAAGTCTTGTAACCCTTTTAATTTTGACCATCTACAGGAAGCAAGCTCGAAAACAGTAAAGGTAAACCTTTGAGATCTTTATTGGTGGTTGTATTGTTACGAAGTTTTTTCTTCAAAGTGATTGTCTTAAACTCATCACCATAGCCATACTTGAATTTCACTTCATGAGGCAGTTCTGGTGAAAAGTGTACTTCTTTTATCTGGCTTATTTTTAACATTTCTCCTCCTTCATTTTTATCCCAATTTTACTTTTTGTTTTAAACTAAAAAAGTCGTTCTGCGACATCTCTTTCACAATATAGGGTCTTCCTAACTTTTGCCATGCTTATTAGCATTACCCATTGATCGGGGGTATAGATCGCTGATTGACGTTTTCTTGCATGCTCGATAACAGCATGCATGCTGTCGCCTTCGTTTTATGTGTGGCCCTTTTCTAGGAATCGGTGAATTATTTTCAGGTTCAGAGACAGAAGCACAACAAGACATTGAGAAAATGAAGCGGTTCCTGTTTTGACCACCACAATTATTGAATAAATAACTTTCTTAACACCTTTTTCCTTCTGAATCTTTAAAGAATGCAAAACACAACTGCTTATTTCGTTTGGTCCCCTCTTCGCGATTTCCTCATTCCAAACGTAGCAGTAGCCTTCATGATTTCCCATGTCATAAACCGTAAGGTTGTACGTGACCAGTTTGCTCTTGTAATAGAACGGGCTAACTTGATAGTGGGGTGTTATTAGGACTTGTTGTAAGTCAAAGCAAGCGGCACATACAGAATTATCATTAACTGCTAGTTCCTTATCTGCGTCCTTTAAAGTTCTAGTTGTTTCCTTATCAGAAAGGTGTTGATCATACTTTTCTTGCATCTTAAGTTTTGCTTCTGAACTTGCATTTGCATAGGCTACACAGACACTGCATTGATTCTTCTTAGGTTTAACAAATGCAATATTGAATTCGGCATTGAGAATGTCTGTGTATTGTCTCAAAGTATCAGTTTGTATAACATTGCTCCGTTGCATGTATTCTAAGTACCGTCGATGCATTATTGAAATGTTAAGCCCCTCCTCTAAGTATATTTTTGTTGACTTCTTTCTGGTATAGTGGGAAGGCACTAGAGGAAAAAGTTGAATGTGCTCTCTAATGCTGTTTATTATGTCTCCCTTAATTTTATTCGATCTTGTAGAGTGTTTTCCTCTAGAGATCCTGTTTTTCCGATTTTGCTTAGAGCGGTTGTGATGTACTGTTCCGAAGCCTACCGATAGTACAAGCCTCCGCCCAGGTTTTGTGACGTCACGGCTGAAGATGAATAGTAACGCGGTAGCAGTATGAGGCTGTATATGCGGAGTTGATATTTAACCATTATTATACACCTAAATACATTTATTTATTAAAAAAATGAAATAAGTTTTTAAATTCTGCACGTTTACATACATATATAAAGTGAAAATAAAATTGTGGTACCACATACAGGACTTACTAAGAATAAGGCTTATTTACTAGTTTTTTTGATTTACGTTTTTCGTTTTTTTTTTCATTTATTAACAAATTTTGATTGACTTTGGAATAATTATTTAACATAATATTAGTAAACATAGCAATACATTTATCTGCAAATTGTGATGTACACCACAATTACTACATGTGTCAAAGGCAATGTTTTTATATATCATCATTTCTGTAGATAAATGCGTTAATAAGTTCTTTTGAGATTTACACTTTAAGAACAAGTGTTCAAATCTCTCACCTACCAGCACTTTAAATAATAATAGCATATTTGTCACTAGATCAATAACAATTTCTTTTGGTCACTGTAGTCCTCCCCGATCCAAGTGATTTAAATAACTGAACACTTCTGTATCCGGAACGGTTTCTAATTGTAGTGGTTTGCCATAACAGATGTAAGTTTTACATTGTTCACACGACAATCTTCTGTTAATATTGTGGACAATGTAACCCGCAATATAAATTAAAACATTGCAATCGTTTTCAGACACGTTTTCATCTTGCATAAGTATCAAAGTATCTTCAAACGTTTCAACACATCCTTTATCTAACTTGATAACACCCTTTGTGATTTTTTCAGAGCTGTCTAGAAATTCTTTTAATTGATATACTCCTTTAGTTGAAGATTGCAGAGTCAATAGATTAAGCATTTTGAATTTTCTCTCGGATTCTAGTACTTGGACAACTGAAACGTGATAATTACCGCCATTCATTTGTCTGTACTGTCCAAAACGTCCTTCAAGATCATCAGTTTGAAGTTTTCCTAACAAGATATAGTCTAATTTTAATTCTATAATCAGATGTTTAGATAAATCTATCAAACTTTTGCAAGTATGTGTCAAGGCTAATTGGGTTTGATTTGAAAGTTTTCCATTTCTGGATATTTTACTTTCTCCTTGTATAACTAAGTTATCCCAAGACTGCAACCATCTGACGAAGTTTTCTAAAAAAATTAAATTCTTGTCTTCTACACCGAATATGGGATCATAATGAGAATCCCTAAATCGAGTGCCTTTATATAACGATTTGCAATTGACAATTTTCCACCAGTCAGATATTAAATTCAAGAATCTTATTGTACCGTCTACACAACACATATTATTTTTATGTTTAGTCTTTAGTGCAGCAACATTCTTGTTATCAAATAAACGAACACACAAGTTCACATTTTGCCTTTCGATTGACGAAGGATATAAAACTTTGCGTGATAAACTGGGTACTAGTTTTAAGACACTATTTTCTTCAGCAAGAAATAATTGTTTTAAATCACTGACGCATGCACAATTTTTATTAGAACTAGCAGTTGCAGGACTGGTTGCGTACAAATTTTCAGGTATGTCCGGTAAAATAAACGATTGTTTAGGATCTCGTTGGTTAAGCCAGTTATTTCTGATTGACTTAAATAAATGAACAGAGTATAAAAACTTTTTGATTGTCATTGTAAGGGTTTAGAAAAAAGGTATTTAAAGTTCCACCACACAATTCTTCAAACGCTTTCCTGTTTACATTATTATTGTCAGATATTATGCAAATCACCTGATATTCAATTTTTGTTAAGGTTTCTAGAACTTTTAGTGTTAACTCGTGAAGAAACTGATATTTCAGTGTTGCTACGGGGAACAATCCTACAATATCTTTGTTCTTAGAAAATAGCGAAGAAATCATAAACGCCTGAACAGTTGAAGCAGCACTTTTGTTTTCATTAACGGAAGCTTCATTAAAAGTGAAACCCTCGATTTTTTCACCTTTGTAAGAAATGTTCTTCTTGATATATATTTCATCCAACATTAAAGTGACGTATACTTAACGTGACTTTCATCTATTCCCGAATTTTTTGTACCCAATTTCAGAAGCAATTGTTTTAACTATTTAGGAGACGGAAGTGCAAGTAATTCACTTTTTTCTAGTAACCTGTATGCTCCTGGAAACGAATACAATATACAACAACTACATATTAATGTATCGACAGAATATCGCACTTGCTTCGATTCTATTAAATTTATTTGTTCGCCGAAAAATTTAATTTTATCAGTTTTTTCAGGGCACTTTATCTCTAATTCTACTTCGCTCAAAATCGTCGACACATGTTTTAATTTGTCTTCATTTGTAGCACTCACGTTAAAATTATTTAGGTAATCTAGTAATGTCTTTAAACGGGACCACAACTCACATTTTTTTGTTTTTCCCAAAATGTGTTTAATATTATCGTTATCAATAGGTATATTCTTATAAAACACTTCCGTAGACAAATTGTCTTTTATCAGAATCGACTTCTGAATGGAAGGTGTCAGGGGATCGTCTTCAGTTAATTTAAAAATAAAAACTTTTGTTTCAAAAATTTTTAAGTTGAAATCACTAACGTTTTAATTTATTAACACATTTGAGACGTTTGACTTTAATGATTCAAAGCTAGAAATTTTATCTTTTTCCTTTTTAAGTTCATTTTCTTGTTTCTACCGTTTCTCAATTTCTTCTCGTCTAGTACTAGGTGATTTTCTTTTTTTCGGTAAAACGGTTGACATATACGATGGTTGATTTGCAAACAATGTGGGATACGCATCACTGGATAATTTTACTTGACTTCTTGGCACAGTTAATATAGAACCATCGGGTCTAGTAGCTTTATCTTCTCGAATAATAAAGTTTTCTACAAAATGTTTTATACAAATTTTTAGTTAGTAGTTTAGCTTAAGTTCACTGTATGGGGCATATCGGCTAATAGCCGCCTGCCTTTATGTAACTAATAATAATAATAAAATTTCGAGAAGAATCTTTTACAACATAATTTTCTCTGTGAATACAATTCAACCATTTTTGTTTCATTAAATCATCCTTCGGAAAGCGAAAGACAGTAACTTTTTCAGTTGGCCTGTAATTGCTCTTGCACTCCGGAACACAACAGGATGGCATAATCATAATTCTAAAAAGTATTGCAATTAAATGGCAGATCTAGGGAAAACAAAACTATACACACCTTTTACATTAATTTACGTAAGGTACAATGAAACTGACGTATTTCTAATAACAAAATAATCATGATAGCAGAAGTTACAGTTGATATGATTATGATAATTATTATGTAAATTACCGACAGCAATATCCACGTGCACCGTACAACAGTTTTAACGCGTGACATACCGTCGCCCGCCGAACCGCCTGGTCCATCGTCAGTTGTGACGTCACGGTGGTAGTGGGGTTCTAGAGGGAGGCTTGTAGGTACTATTAGAGACCCTGTATATAGTTAGATAAGAGTTGAGAAAACACAAACGTCAGTGACAGTATTTGATCCAAAACATGCATCATGCATGCATGCCCAGAAATACTGTTTGAAAGTCACTAGATCGTTTTATCTAAAAAAACCTTTTTTAAATTTCTACTGCTGTTTCCAAGCACTCAAAACATAGCTGGGAGTACCGTTTGTTTAAGAAATAAGTATTAACAAGTGTTAAGAAACTGAAATATATATACCTACATATTTCGTATGACCGGTATCTGAACATTTTCTAAAACGACGGTTTGGCATGTTAAAGCTTCGAATTCGTCTTTAGTAAAAATGTTTTTGAAATCTTGTTAGAGTTTCTCGTTTTTACTCTTTTCATTGTGTTTTTTTGCTCAAGATAACGCTGTTCCTTTTTAAATTGTGTTTGCATGCGGGTTATTAATTTTGAAAGTAAAACGTAATCCTTGCCTTGGTGTAGGAATTCATACGCAGTGTTACCAGATCTACTGATTTATCAGTAGATCTACTGATTTTACCTTCAATCTACTGACCTACTGATTTGCATATAAAATCTACTGATTTCCTAAAAAAAACTAACAAATTGATTATTTTTGTTCTGTATATGATGAAAACTATTTTTGATTTTGGTAGTTTTGTGGGTTTAGGGACATTGTCAGAGTAGGCGTAGGCCGTAGGCAAATTGCGCAAGCGCAAGGGCAACTTTAGTTTCGCGGTTTGCCCTGGGAGCCGTAGCTGTAGGCGCCCGTAGCCCACAGCATAGCGTAGTTGCGCCTTGCACCTTGCAGTTACGATACCACATGTAATAGAAAGTTCCCTTGTATGAGCAGTTTTCAAAATAGAAAGTAGTGGATAGAGATAGAGGTGCTTTAAATCGTAGTAAAACATACTTTGAAAATGAGGTGCGTATTTCATCCTGGCTTGATTAGGTGTGTACTTTTCAAAATATATTTATTCTAGTTCGAGTGACGCAGATTCTGAAAAAGAACGGCCGTCTACGTCTACTAGAAAGAAAATTAAATATTGTCAAATATATAAAAAAAATTGGGAAAATAATCCTGAATTCAAAAATTGGCTTACATGTGACAAAACAGAAAACAGTGCTTTTTGTAAAATTTGTAATAAGAGCATCTCAATCACATCGACTGGACGAGTAGCACTTACGCGACACAATGAGAGTGCACTGCATCAAAAATTATCAAAATCGTTAAAAGGGCAGCAGACATTAACGTCGTTTAAAAAAATTAATAACTTAGAGGAAATGAAGAAAAAATCAGAGATGTACCTGGCCGCTTTTGTATCGGAGCATAATTTATCATACAATATTATGGAGCATTTACCTAAGTTGCTCCCAAAACTTTGTCCTGATTCAGAAGTAGCCAAAATAATTAAATGCGGTCGGACAAAGTGTTCAGCCTTAGTCAAAAATGCAATTGGAAAGAAGCAGCATCATGATGTGTGTGATATTTTAAAGGGTACTAAGTTTTCTTTGATAATAGACGAATCCACAGATAGAGGTTGCACAAAGCATTTATGCCTAGTTTGTAGATACCGATATAATGACAAGTAAGAACAAGACATATGCTAAAGTTCTGTAAGTATTTGAAATGGTTAATTTGTCCTTGTTTTTAGGGTGAATGATGCATTTCTGGCATTGTTGCCCCTCCAAGGTGCTACAGCTGAAGATTTGTACACAAAAATTGTTACCTATTTTGATAAGAATGAAATTCCATACAAACAAAATTTAATCGGCTTTGCTTCTGATGGAGCAAACGTTATGGTTGGACAATATAATTCAGTCACCACAAGGATTCGATCTGACATACCGTGTATTTTTATATTAAAATGTATATGCCACAGTTTCAATTTGTGTGCATCCAACGCCTGTGCAAAATTACCGACAGCTGTAGAAGATTTGGTCCGTAATATTTATATTTTTTTCTCAAATAGTCCAGAACGTGTAGAAACCCTAAAAGAATTTCAAAGTTTCACCAATACACCAAATTATAAGATCTTGCACCCAGCTCAGACAAGATGGCTCTCTTTAGAGAGTGTAGTTAATAGAATTCTAGAGCAGTATAATGCATTGCTGTTGTTTTTCACAGATGCAGTTGTAAGTGAGGGTATATCGTCTTTGTCTGCTAAAAACATTTTAAGTGGTTTACAAGATCCGTTAACAAAACCTTTTTTGCTATTTTTACAGTTTAGTTTACCGCTTTTTACTAACATTAATAGAGAAATGCAATCAGAAAAGCCTAGGCTACATGAACTGCATAACTCTGTAAGTGCGGTGTACAAAACTCTCTTGGAGTATTTTATAAAAAGACAGATTATCCAAAAACAAGCTTTGTATGAAATAAATTATAAAGACCCTGCTAACTTTCTTCCCTTAGAGGAAATATATTTAGGCGCAAAAATATCAATTCAAATCAGTTCTCTAAGTAGGGATTCAGCCTTTACTCTGAGAAGGAGGTGCTTAGACTTTTTTATTGAAAGTGCCTACCAAATCAACAAACGGTTTAATTTCAATGACCAAATTTTGATTAATATGAATTTAATCAGTCCTACAATCCTGCATGAAAAGCCAGCAAGCATTATGCCTCTTGCAAAGTATTTCCCAAACTTAGTTGAAGAAGATAAGTTGCAAGAATTAGATAACGAATGGCGATTACTTAGAAATATGGATGTCGCTACGAATTGTATGTTTCAATCTGAAATGAGTGTCGAAGAATTCTGGAGTAAAGTTGGTAGAATTCGTCGTGGCGACGATACTTTAATGTTCCCAATACTAACCAATTTTGTATTTAATATGCTATGCCTGCCGCATTCCTCAGCAAATGTAGAGAGAATATTTTCAGAGGTTAACTTAATGAAAACAAACCAACGAAATCGTTTATCCACTGCCAGTATAGTTGGACATTTGCATACCAAACATTACTTCAAAAGTAGAAATGATAAATGCTTCTCTACAGATTTTTCTAACGAACTGATGAAATATCATAATTCGAAAATTTACAAAAAAAATCAGGACGAAATAACTGACTCTGAGCCTGATACTGATTGAATTTAGGTATAGTATTTTATTTACTAGTTTCTTTATTTACAATTATTCTTGTTTGCGTTTTAAAGAATTAAATGTTTATTTTTGTTATATTTCTTGTTTGATTGTTACGTTAGAATTCGAAAGAATAAAATGTTTTTATTAGAAACATTTGAAATGTGTAGTAGTGTTTTATTGCTTTTTTTACCTACTGATTTCTACTGATTTTAAAGTACACCATCTACTGCTCTCATAAAAAGTCATCTGGCAACACTGTTCATACGTGCTTTGGGTAGCAGATTCCTGTTTTTTCTTGCTATTTCTGTCTTCAAAGAAAGGTGTTTGATTCACACAGATGCGTGCATCAAAACCTTTTTGCTCATAATTATTCATGTAATTCAAGTCATAACTGTTCTTTCTCATTCAAAGGTCGTGGTAAAGTCAGTATTTGTTTGCCTCTGTTAATATTGGAAAGGAATTTGTAAGCTTCCCTTAATGGCTTTTAAGCGGATGAATACTCTTTCCACTTTCTAATAGGACTTAAGCCGACTTAGCGTATTTGGGTCTCATGTGTTTATGGATTTCGTTCAATACAATGCCTCATTGAGAGAGCTTAACATTAAGATTTCTTAAAATAAGCATTTATTCCTAAACAACGTGCGACGCTCCGATTGGCTACGCAGGATCGCCTCAGCCAATAGTGTTTGAGCCTTCCCCTCCTTGTTGAATTTGCGAGTTCAGCTTATTGTCAATTCAGCTTCAGTTAGATTCAGAATTTCGAGTAAGCAAGTTCAGCAATGCTTTGTGCTGGTTTGCGGTCGGTCTAGCTCCCTGGTAAGGACGTTTCCAGGTTGTTTTGTGTGACGGTTACGCGCAATTCGCTATTTTCGCGTGGCCAATCCAAGCGTGTCACAACAGTTGAAGCTATTGTAAAAAACCATCGGTCCATCAGTGACGTTTGTAATCGTTGTTACTCAATATACTCGTGTTTGTTAAGTCTTGTTTCACTCCAACAAATAACTGAACCCAAGTCAAGGGTTATTAAGTGGCAGTTCCCGGCAATCCCATTGAACCGGAATTCGCAGCGGATTAACTGGGGGCCCCATTCGTGGAAGCCTCTTTTCAAGTTAATCATACAAAAAACAAAAGGTTCAGACAAAGGTTCATCAGAAAATTAATCTTCAGGAACCACGAAAATTTCATTTTCAGGTCTGGTTAAATGATATGAAAATAAAGTAATAACGGCAGTACCTTTTAAGTTCCTTCTGCCATCCACGCGTATTTCTTCCCACCGATTTTCATTAAAATGGACTATTTTTGATATGCTGCTCTTAGCTCTTCCTTTTTAGGATTCTTTTAATAGTTCGGATCTGATTTTGCAGCTAAGAATACAGCAAGTTTATGTTTGACCGTGAACACGCTCGCATCGCACGCCAGTTCACTGTCCGATATGCGAACCTTATCGCGCGAGGCATTCAGCCACTTGTGAATTATTAAATTCTTCGAAGTCGTGTCAATAAATAATCGCTTAAATACAGTTATATTTTTGTGATCTATCCAGTAACCTGACCCTTTAGGGTCAGGTTTCTTATAAACTATGGTGAACTCAAACAAAAGGAACGCCGACGATCTCAGCCCCTCAATCAACGCAGTGCAAAAAAGATACTACTGGACTAATGACTCAAATCGCTTTCAACTACTCACTCCAATGGAGCAAAGTGAAAACACAGCAAATAATGGCGAGTCCTCAACTAACGGTGATTCATCATCTCAACCAAATCCCAGTGAAAGTGAGAAAAAAGTCAAAATACCGCCTATATTCCTCCATAACGCGGCTACAGTTAACCACAAAGAAATTGTAAGAGATATCAAAGAAATTACAAAAAACGAGTTTACTACTGAATTGAAGCACAATTTTCTAAAAATAAACCTAACCACTATCGAAGATTACCGTTTACTCTCGAAATATTATATGACTAACAAAGTACAATATCATACGTTCCAAAATCCAAATGATAAACCGCTATCGGTAGTATTGATATATATTTCATCCAACATTAAAGTGACGTATTTTTCGTTCGAATTTACAAATTTTAGTTTATCTTCTAAATACTTAACGTGACTTTCATCTATTCCCGAATTTTTTATACCCAATTTCAGAAGCAATTGTTTTAACTATTTAGGAGACGGAAGTGTAAGTAATTCACTTTTTTCTAGTAACCTGTATGCTCCTGGAAACGAATACAATATACAACTACTACATATTAATGTATCGACAGAATATCGCACTTGCTTCGATTCTATTAAATTAATTTGTTCGCTAAAAAATTTAATTTTATCAGTTTTTTCAGGGCACTTTATCTCTAATTCTACTTCGCTCAAAATCGTCGACACATGTTTTAATTTGTCTTCATTTGTAGCACTCACGTTAAAATTATTTAGGTAATCTAGTAATGTCTTTAAACGGGACCACAACTCACATTTTTTTGTTTTTCCCAAAATGTGTTTAATATTATCGTTATCAATAGGTATATTCTTATAAAACACTTCCGTAGACAAATTGTCTTTTATCAGAATCGACTTCTGAATGGAAGGTATCAGGGGATCGTCTTCAGTTAATTTAAAAATAAAAACTTTTGTTTCAAAAATTTTGAGGTTGAAATCACTAATGTTTGAATTTATTAACACATATCAGACGTTTGACTTTAATGATTCAAAGCTAGAAATTTTATCTTTTTCCTTTTTAAGTTCATTTTCTTGTTTCTGCCGTTTCTCAATTTCTTCTCGTCTAGAACTAGGTGATTTTCTTTTTTTCGGTAAAACGGTTGACATGTACGATGCTTGATTTGCAAACAATGTGGGATACGCATCACTGGATAATTTTACTTGACTTTTTGGCACAATTAATATAGAACCATCGGGTATAGTAGCTTTATCTTCTTGAATAATACAGTTTTCTGCAAAATGTTTTATACAAATTCGAGAAGAATCTTTTACAACATAATTTTCTCTGTGAATACAATTTAACCATTTTTGTTTCATTAAATCATCCTTCGGAAAGCGAAAAACAGTAACTTTTTCAGTTGGCCTGTAATTGCTCTTGCACTCCGGAACACAACAACAGGACGGCATAATTATAATTCTAAAAAGTATTGCAATTAAATGGCAGATCTAGGGAAAACAAAACTATACACACCTTTTACATTAATTTACGTAAGGTACAATGAAACTGACGTATTTCTAATAACAAAATAATCATGATAGCAGAAGTTACAGTTGATATGATTATGATAATTATTATGTAAATTGCCGACAGCAATATCCACGGGCACCCTACAACAGTTTTAACGCGTGACGTACCGTCGCCCGCCGAACCGCCCGGACCATCGTCAGTTGTGACGTCACGGTGGTAGTGGGGTTCTAGAGGGAGGCTTGTACTATCGGTAGGCTTCGACTGTTCTGAACACCCATGAGTATTAAGGAACATAAGTTTTGCAAACCGATATTTCATTATTATTTAGGGTACACGTGTATTTTCTAGAGAAATTCCTTTTGATTCCCCTTCTGTTTTTTTAACTTTCTTCTTATTAATAGTTTTGACACATCTTGCTATGTAATCCCACTATACTGTATGATGACCTATTTTCCAAAATTCTTGAAACAATTCCTTTTAATTTTCCTCCCTTTTCTTCTCACGACATTTATTTCTCCATTCCCCTTTACAAGGATTCTTCCATTTTTTTGCTGGAATAAGCTTTCCTTTCCGATTTTTGTGTTCTACGCCCAAATTCAGCTCTTTTTTAGATTTTACATCAATCCAGTCACTTGTGTTTCTCATACGCTTTCTCCCTCTCTTTTCCTTAGGTGTCACTTTACGATTTCCACGAACTTGGACGTCCTGTCTTGGGGTTTGGACTTCAGCAGGCACATCAGATGAATCAGAAACGGATGCTTCCTCAGGCACGTAATTAGGATCTATGTCCGAATAATCTGACAATACTTCCTCTGTAGTGTCGTTGATGCTGGTATCAAGAACTGTACCAGGCATTGAGGTATCTGCGTGTGGTACAATGAGCTCTTCATCGGTACAAGCAGAAGCAGTGGTTAGACATTTTTCTTGTCCTAAAAATGTTGAAGTGCCTGTTATAATAACACCTGAATAAAATAGAAAAGAATAGATACCTGAATTCAAAAGTATATTCGGTGATTCCACAGGCATGTAGAAATCGGATTGTGATGGCATAGATGTATAACTGGTTGACACAGATACAATGCTTGAACATTTTTCTTGTTCTAAAAAAAAGTTAGATACCTTCCTTAGAAACAAGTAAAAGTAATACAAATAAGCTATACTTACTTGAATCCAAAGAGATATTCTTTGATTCAGCAGCTTCAATACACTTTGTATTCTCCATAATTGTGTTGATTCGTGAATTTATCTTATTTTCATTTAAAGGTCGATAATTTCACAATAATTCTTTCTAATTTCAACATTGAATAACCAACATAACCTCAACTTATGTAGCGAAAATTATAGTAAGTTAAACTTCCGCTATTTCGTGCAACGAAGACTCTAGTAACTCAACTTAATGTAGTTTTCGCTGGCGGAAGTCTGGGCTATATACTTGCTATATTCGGCAATTGTATTATTGGTTGCTTATGGTTTCAGTGTCGAGTTACTATACTTTTTCACCATACAGAGCCGGTTTCATACCATATATCAAGTCGAAACCGACATTTTTGAGTTATTATAGTCTTCGTTGCATGGATCGAATGGTCCTAGATATGACTTGGATTCTAGAGAAATTATGATGGGTTCAGAAATTATAAAACCGAGTAATAATAGTTTTTTCTTGGACAGAGAACTTGTTCAACTTTTATCAGGATTAAAAAATTCTTGTTTGATAGAGAAGTATCAGACACATCTGAATACACTTCGGAAGATCATTCTAAATTTATTGAATTGATAAGAAAAACAAATTCAATGTATCAAAATTATAATACAAGTTTAAATAAACCACCAACTAGTAAAGGAAGCAAGTGGAAAGATTTAATTAAACCAATATGGGAATATTTTAAAGGATCTTCAATACATCATAGTGAAAGTACAGCTGCTGGATTTCAGAAAATGCTTTGCGATTGTCTAATTTGTATTTCAAATGGAGATACTGAAAATCCTTCTGGATTAATTTCAAAAATGCCAAAAATGCATCTACCTACAGTCCTCGCCTGTCACGTGGGTGGCCTGGGTTCGATTCCCGATTCCTTTTTTTTTTAAATTTATATTAATGAAATTTACCTGAATACGTTTACGGATAAAATAGTATATGTTATTCGGAGTAAAAGTGACTTTATGTGGCTTGGCTGAATTATTTGCCTCACTAACGTTCGGCGAAATAAACTTCAGCTTCGCCACATAAAGTATCACTTTTACTCCTAATAACATAATCTACTATTAGAATACCAAATGAAACAATAATTGAACCAGATAAAGAGACTGTATTTAAAGCAAATTCAGAATAATTTTTAAAATTTAAAATTAATAATGATGTCTAAAATCCTGTTAAATTTTCTGAAAACATGGTTTAAAAATAAGCACAAATAAATTCTATGTTATGCTGTTTGGTAGAACTAAAGTTAGAGATACTTCTCGAGACAATATCATAATTAAAATTCAAGATACAACATTAGAAATAAAAGATAATATTAAACACCTTGGAGTGGTTTTAGACCAAAACTTAAGATTTAAGGGACACATTTCTAAAATTATCACATATAATCTCATAAGAGCATTAATTCTTTCAGGAAATTTTTTTGAGCGTGTTCCAACAGCGTCGTATTAATTTGCCCGAGCGGGACGCGAGGGCAAATTAGGACGTTGTTGGAATACACGAAAAATAATTTCCGGATATGAATTAACGCTCGAATGCAGATTCGGTAAGACAATCGTAACGACACAAACCCTCACAGATAGGTTGGTTTACGTACAAAAAAAATCCAAGAAATTTTGTTGTCTTTGTTACAGCTCGTGAACTAATTTTTCTATTGGTCATTAACGAGTGATTAACGATTTTCCAGAAAGCATATCTGAATTTAAAAATAATTTTCCAAAACAGATAGTCCTTAAGTCCAAAAGTGAAAACAATACTGTGTGAATCTATGGTTTTATCACAGTTTCATTACGACGATAGCGTGTATGGTCCTTGTTTAGACAGTGCAGATATACGACGAATTCAGATTATGCAGAATTCTTGTTTGAGATTAATTTATGGAATAAGAAAATTTTACCATATATCACATAAATTAAAGGAAATTCAAAGGTTGAACATGGAAAATATAAGAAAACTTCATTCTACATGTTTGTACCACAAAATCATTATAAATAATAAACCTTTATATTTATTTTTAAAAAATAAGCTAAAATCTGATTTACACAATGTTAATGTAAGAAAAAAAAAGTTTTATAAATATTCCTATTCACCATACTACAATGTTTAGATGTCTTTTTCTTATTGCATAGTTAATAATTACAATTCTTTACCAACATGTTTTAAATCGCTCACATACAATCAATTTAAATTAAAGTACGCCACAGGCTGCTGGAAAATCAAAATAGCGCTTCTTAAAAAAGAAATAAGATTTAAAAAAATATATTTAAAATTGGTAGGTACAATGTGTTATCATTCATTACTGTATTTTAGCAGCAGCTCGCTCTTTTTCGTTTTGCTTTTTCTCTTTCGTTGTACTTTTCATAATATATTTAAGTTACGTTTTTACAAATAATGACATTCCTGCACCAGCTACGATTAAAGAATTTAATAGAAGATTAGTTTAAGTGGAGGAGCAGAATCTTGATAGCTATTTAATAACTATCAAGTTTCTGAACTTCGCCTCGTTGGCCATATCTGTTCTTTTGCTTTTATTTATATCTATGTATACATATTGTTTCTTTTGTATTTTTTTTCCGAAAAAAAATTAATCATTTATGTTTTTTATTTTAAATGGAATGCCCTGTTTGGGTAGCTTAAAAGTTTTGCATTGAAATACTCATCATTTTTATATGAAGTTGTATGGGTCTAACATCAACTCTTTTGGAGATATTAACGATTTTATGCAAAAAAAAATGCTGAACTTCAGGCGGCTGCTGTAAGCAACAGAAAACAATTGAATGAGGGAAAACGCTACCAAAAAATTATGATTTTCGTAAACTACCTTTTCTTCTTCTTCCTTTTATTATAGGCGAGTTGCCTGTTTTAACCACAAAGTGGTTCTATGAGCCCTCTTTGCCCTTAGGCCGGGTAGGTGGCTAGCCTTTCCCGTCGAAACTGAGGAAGAGTTCCCTTGTTAGGGGTTAACGACTACCGCAGGTGTTAGCGTGGTAGCCGGGGAGCGTACGATTTTTAAACTCTAGAGTCGCCGGGATTCGAACCCGGGCCGGCCGCCTGAGAAGCGAGCATTTGCTCGCGGGGCCATCCGCTCACTCCAAACTACCTTTCAAGTGTAAAATGGTGCATCTGGGTATTAATACTATACAGGGTGCTCAACATTTGCAGATTTAATGATTCCGATTTTTTTTCAAATGGAGCGCCCTGTATATTTTTGTATTTTTGAAAAGCCCTTTTAATGAGCTTCCTCTTGATATGTTACATCATACCTCTAAGTTCAACCGTTTTTCAGATATGCACGTTTGAACATAAAAACAATGTAAGCCTTTTAAGATGCTTTACTTCGAGGAATAAAAAATAAACGCTGTTGAAATAATGATTTAAACACTTGTGTTCTCCAAACAAAAGATAAGACCGAGTGTAGAAAACAAAATCCAGCCACTACTCAAAACTAGAAATAACAAATACGAAATAAAAACGAAAAAAGCAGGAGCAAATTAAATCTGAAAAGCGATTGAATTTTGGGATAGGAAATGAAATGACAGAAGAAAGCTCATTAATAGTACATTGTGTATCTAGGAGGAAAAGCGCAATATTTCCGGACCACTGTGCATACTGTGGGGCGAGGCGAATGCCGAACCCAACAACACAGTAGTCTGGAAATGTTGCTTTTTGTCCAAGATACACATACTATTTTTCCGCCGATCGATACGAGTATTAAAAATATTAGGAAATAGTACTCGAATATTGTTATTCCTGTACAGTTTTATTTTATTCCTGTACAGTTTTATTGTAAATTACCTCGCAACGACTGATGTAATGGAATGTTTGACTTTGCTTAACAAAATTTTATCAATAATGTGTCAATTCTAGTACGATAGACGGAAATAGTAATTTAGGTTTCAAGACCGGAAAATAGTGTTTTGCAGGTCGGACTAAGTAGATTCCACAGCTCGCCTGCGGCTCGCCCTGGAAGCTTGGGGAGACCTGTAAAACACATTCCGGTCATGTATCGTACAATAATTTTTTACGCTATTCGAGTCCATACTTTCAAACTTGCGAAATGCGAATTGACTTTCGAAAAGTCAAAAAAATTATGACATCTGTATGTATTATTTGACGTATCCAACCAATAACACAAACTTGTTTCCATAGTAACGAAGGCATCAGGGACCGGCACTAGTTATTTGTTTCATTAGTACAAAAAATGCATGATTTCGGGACAAGTAAAACAGAGTCTTACGCGTCGCGAAAACGCATTTTTTGTGGGAATGAAACATACTAGTTTTTCTCCAACTACTCATAAATTCGGTAATATGACTTATTATTTAGAATCAAATATTGTAGCTTATATTGTAGAACTATTGAAACAATAAAGAAGCCGACCTGCGATTAATTAATAAAATTGATCGATGGTAGTAAAAATCGCAGATCAACCCCCCTACAGTTTATACACCACGGCAGCTCTGAAAAACTTATTACTCACCGCAATGGCCCTAGCTAACTCAAATATCGGCGGCCTTAGATCGTAGGTTCATATCATCAGCTATGTACCCTGGAATGTCTTCAAAAAAGGAAATGGAAATGGGCGCCAGAAATCAAAATATTACAAATAATAAGAAAATAAACTACAGGTGACTAGCGTTTAATTAATGAGCAATAAAAAAAGTCTTGAAGTGTCAGTAGTAAATTATCACATATAATCTCATAAGAGCATTAATTCTTTCCGGAAATTTTTTGAGTGCGGTCCAACAACGTCGTATTAATTTGCACGAGCGGGACGCGAGGGCAAATTAGAACGTTGTTGGAATGCACGAAAATAATTTCCGGATATGAATTAATGCTCGAATGCAGATTCGGTAAGAAAATCGTAACGCCGCAAACCCTCACAGTTAGGTTGGTCTACCTACAAAAAATTTCCAAGAAATTTTTTTATTGTCTTGGTTACGGCTCGTGAACTAATTTCTCTCTTGGTCATTAATGAGTGTCGTACGATTTTCAGAATAATTAAAATGCAAATAATATTATAACCAAATTGTATACGTGAACTGAAGGTTGCGACACGCATAAAATTAAAAAACCCCTTTCGGGTTATTTTAATAACTCTAAATTCAAATTATTCATGGGATATGCATACCTCAATCATTTAATAATACCTTCTGTTTAGGCTATTGAAATAAAAAAGCGTGACTGTACCTTTTACAGAGGGTCGAAATACACATCAAAATAGCAACTTTAAATATAGCATAATTAGATATAAGCATAAAAATTTAAATATTAAAATAAGAGTATGTATGAAATTGAATGTTACATTACATGTTAATAATTGCGGAACGTATGCATTTAAATTTTAAATATTTACGGTTTTAAAATGTATAAATGTAAAATACAGGTATTGAAGATACGATATATCTCGGAATAGCACAAACTAACCTCGCTTCACCAACGTGCAAAAACGGCTAACAGGCGAACGCCGGCTGGGGGTTGCTACACCCTGTTGTTTAAAATAAGTTGGTCGTGATCTGCTACCATAATGGAATACAGCAAAAGCACCCTCGAACGGCAGCAACTAAGCAGAGCGCCAGCAGGTGTTGAAAGTGCGATAAGGCTTGGCCTCCGAGAAAAACTCGTGTATGAAACTGGTAATTAAGAGCTAAGGAAAATATAATTACTATGGAGATAATAAGATAGAAAAGCGCAATCGTACCTGATCATAATCAGCCCTTAGGAAACACACTGCTCATTAAAATTGGTTGAGCGCACGTAATTTGACATAATTAAAATCAAACCTCAGCCGCGCCGGTATCGGCGGGCTCAAGCGAAGACAGCAAGTGCCAGGTACGAAAATTTCGAGCCCACAGGAAGACTCGGACTCTGATAAGAGATAGCGGAGGTCGAGAGGGCATTGTGCAAACGAATAGAACTTGATACAGGCACAAAATGCGTTGGTTTGGAAAATTGAAGAATTTGAAATGCAAAAGGATTTATAATTCAACTAAAAATATACAGGTTAAGCCTGAAATAATTGGATAAATGGCGAAACAATTAGGCTAAGCCAAAAAATTGTTTCACTATCATGGCGCAAATAAACAATCGCTGTACGGGGAAATTAAACAACAACAACGATGATTTGCGAATATCGACGAAGCGTTTGTTTTTTATTTAAAATTTACCATTTAAAACCCTATCTTGCGTTCATTATTATACTAGTGCAAATATGATCGATAATTGTACAGTTGCCAAGGTAAGTGGTGAAAATTCCGAAATGACTTACTTTTTATACAAAATTATTCGACAATATGGCGTCTTATTCGTGTGGTTGAAGAAGAAAGTTTTTATCGGTCCCTGATGCCCGTTTTCCGATCTTGACCTGCAAAACGTTACTTTCTGGCGCAAAAATTATCCAGAAACTGCATATTTCCATGGTCGGTCGTAAAAAAACTTTTAAAAAATACAGGCATATACAGGGTGTTCCATTTGAATAAATCAAAATAATTATACGTATTTGCTGATTACGAGTTCTCTGTACAACTTTAACACTCAGAGCAGGAAAGGAAAACTAGTTATTTAAACATGTTATGTAATTACGTATAAGCTTTTGGCGTATTGGCTTTGGTTTTTAATCTGATTTTATTTGACCTTGGAATTAAGTTATTCCTGCATTTATGGTTTTTTCGTGTTTATTATTCCTTGTATCAAAACTGACTGAATGTATGTTTTCTAAACCTGGTTTTGTGTTTTTATTTTTGGAGAGCTCAAGTGTTCGAATAATTATTTTAACGGCGTTTGTTTGTTATCCCTTGAAATAAAGCATCTTAAGGGGCTTAAATTGTTTTTATGTTCAAATAGGCATATCTGAAAAACAGTTAAACTTAGAGGTATGGCACACTTCTTAGGTCAGAATTGTAACGCTTTAAAGTGTGGTACAATTGAAGTCTATAAAATAACTTAATTACATAACGTTTTGGGGAATTGTGGGCATGGGTTAACATATGGAACTTGTACAAACAAATGTATTACGTTGCAAACCAACACTGGGCAAAATTGCTACAATTGGAAAGTTAGTTTTAAACTCTTTTTCCATATCTTTCACAAAATTAACAAATTCTTCCCCCGGCACACATAGATTGCCAAATGTACTCCTTTCTTTATTGTCATATACTTTAAAACCACAAAATATGGTAGTAGGCATTAAATCCTTAACTGTTTTGCTTTCATTTGCACATACGTATAACACAGTCACTATGAATATCTAAATTGTTTCTTCCTGATTTTAATAGATGTGGTGGATCAAACATTTTTATCAACAAAAAAGTATGGCTCATCTTCTGTAATACTCAGCAACACTGCGAGGTTCCTAAAATTAGTTCCTTGGTCTGTAATTACTACTCGAGAATCAGTTCCAGAAATATCTTTTAACTTTCTGACGGTATCCAGGATTATATTTTTTAGAACATCACCTTTACAGGTCGTGCTTGAAAAGAAAAATGCTAAGGGCTGTTTTTACTTGCACTGCAGACCTCTTGCCATAACTACCATTACGGATTGCGCAGGTACACAACTCTTACCTTTTCCTTCATCATGAAAGCCAACGACTGTATCTTTGGATAAGTTATAAAACTGGATTTTAAAGACATTTCATCTATTAATATAGAGCAAATTCTCTGTTGGTCGTTTACATTTTTCATTTTCAGTCTAAGGGCTTCAGAAACAAAATCGTTGAGACCAGGCTTAAAATCCAAAGCATGCATCATTCTTTGTAGACTTCTGACACAAAGCCGGATGAAGTTTCTGTGATGTATTGTACTATTTCTACTTTATTCAAATCGTTTTCTCTCTTCAAGGCAGTCATCACTAGGATTTGCAAAAATGTTGTGCCATCCTTCTACGGCATTATTTGTACGAATAGCAATTCCACATATTTATTGCAAACATGGTGGTCTTCGTCGATTTGTTCTGTCTTTACGGCCTACCCAAGTGCCTTCAAAATAATCGTAACCTTTTTGACCTTTAACAAACTTTAATGCCATCTTTACACATTGAGAGTTGTTGCAAAAATTAATATAGAGTGCCTGTGGAGGCAAATACAAATTTCTGGGCTACAACAGAGATACAGCACTGAAGGGAAGTTTACTTCAGTATTTGTCGCGCGATCATTAATTTCAATATATATTTTTTTTCTGTAATTGTAATGTAGTGAATATACACGATTTTTTTATCTCAATGTATGAGTAGGTATATAGTTATTTTCGTATGCGACTTTTTGTCGCATGCGATCATTTATCGTGCGACATTTTGACCCCGATCTTTTGTCGCGCGACCTTTTGGCTGCGATCTCTTGATGTGATACTCTGCCGATGCCGGTTGACATGATTTTTTAAAGCGCCTCGATACTTATCGGCTCGTGTGGGGGATTTCATCGTGACGTCCTCGATGGCTTTGGAAGCTGATACAGCTCCGGTCGAACGAAGGCTAACTTGCGTGGCGAAAGCAAACTCCTTGTGGGTGTATTCCTCGCGCAATCCTGCAGTTTTTTTACGTTTCGTGCGATCGCAGGCTCAGAAAATGAATTGCTTGGTCGCCCACCACTGCTTCTAGGATGTTATACATCTTTTTCTGGGTGCGCTTGTTTTTCAATCAACAAAATCTGCGACAAGAGTGTGAAAAAGTTTTGTGACATTTAGAGTTTGAACGAATCGGGAATTCCCAGGTCCGGGGGACTCTCACCCATTTCCCCTTCTTCTCGATTGACCAGTTTTAATTTTTCTTTTCGAATTACCGTTATTTTTGTAGATTCGTACAGCTAGCTTATATTTTTCGCCAGTAATCGTTCAGTTATGTAGTTTGCAGCCGTCCACTTTGAATTGAGTGTGCACAGAATCTTCTTGAGCTCATTTCTCGAGGCTTATGGAATTTCAATTGAACCCGCTTTTCGTTTAGGAAGATTGCTCACCAAAAATATTGATTTGATCATCCAAATCAGTATTTAGCTTCTTAGCGAGGGTGTCAAATATGTTCTGTCGAGTCTACGGCACTGTGTCAGTTCTCGTGCCTGTAATTGATCGGAAAGGATTTTTAGTAGGCAACGAAAAACACATAACTGCACCATAAGAAAAATCTATGGAATTTTTACTATTTATTTTGAGAAGTCATTAGCCCATTTTTTAATAGGAATTTTACTATACTTATACGAAGGGCACTGCTAAAGTTTGCGGAAAATGTAAAACAAAACACATATTACGTTATGTAAATCGCTTTATTGCTTCTCAAAATATTTCCCTTTAAAATCTATACACTTTTGCATCCGATGAAACCAATCTGCAAAACACTTTTTCCACTCTGAGCGAAGTACCTCCAAAACAAGTGATACAAATGCTTCAACGGCCTCTTCAGGCGATGAAAAACGCTCGCCGCGCATTTTATTTTTGATGTATCCGAATAAGAAGAAGTCATTGGGCGCTAAATCAGGCCAATATGGGCAACGAGTCACTAATTGGATGATGTTACTGGTCAAAAACTCGACAGTTCGTCCTGCTGTGTGAGCGCTTGCATTGTCTTGATGAACAATGATTCGCCGGTTTACGTTGTTTCTTCTGATTTCAGCGATAACTTCCGGAAAACAAATTGAAGTATACCAGTCAGCATTAACTGTCCTGCGATCCTCTAATGCAACATGACTCGTTTTTCTGAAGAAACAAGCAATCATTCTTTTCGAAACGCTTCTTGAACGCTTCTTTTCGAAACGCTTCTTGAACGCACCACTTTTGTTGGTTTAGGTTCATTTTGAAACACCCATACAGTCGATTTCTGTTTAGTTTCAGGCTCATATGAATATATCCAAGATTCGTCACCTGTTATGATGTTATATACAGAATTTGAACGACCACCTTCGAATTTTTTTAGCATTTCCTTGCACCACTTGCCACGTGCCTGTTTTTGTTCTTTCAAATTGTGAGGGATCCAACGACTACAAAGCTTCCGGTCATGCAAATGATCGTGCAAAATCGTAGGTATTTGTTTCGCCGCAATGCTTAAGGGTGTCTCTCTCTCACTATATGTCACATGCCGATCTCATAAAGCCATTTCACGTACAGCATCGATATTTTTCGCGACAACAGAGGTGCATGGACGACCTTCGCGAAGATCGTCATCAAACGTTGGTCTTCCACGCTTGAATTCTGCGAACCATTTGTAAACCGTAGTTTTGGATGATGCTTCATCCCCTAATAACGAACTAAGTTTTTCGACACATTGCTGCTGTGTTAAACCGTATCGAAGATCATGAAAGATCATCACTCGAAAATCACGATTCGAAATTTCCATTTTTCCGCTTTGAAATCGAACTGTCAACTGAATTATAGATTAAAAACGCCAATTTTACGAATATGACAATTGCAGAACGCTGGCAATGCAAGGAGAACGCGATTCCGCAAACTTTGGCAGTGTACCTCGTAGAAATATTACTATATACTAGAGCAGTTTTACTACTCAATAGTAATATTGCAAAGTAAGCATTGTAAAGCGTTTTTGAACACCCTATACAGGGTGTTCGTATAATAGGGAACCATACATTGATGGTGAGTTCTACGCATTAAAATAATAAAACGAACTTCAAATGCAGTATTGTCCGAATTTTTTTTTAAATTTTTATTTGTTTTTTATAACTGAAAAAAAAACAATAATAAGTGCAGGTAAACAACTCGACAACAAACAAACAAAAATTGCATTTTTGTTATCAAGGCTAATCAAATAATAACCCTGAAAAGAAAAGCCTTAAAACTTTAGAAAGAATTTCTAACCAAACGGTTTATGTTACGCATACCAAACAAGAGTACATTAATTTTGAATTTTTGTATTCCCTACAAGACGCCGTATCTAGATCGGAGGTATGTCTTCAGATATAAAAGTTATGACTAAAAAGAAAATATGGTTTTAGGTTTACTGCCAGTTCAAAATACATGTTATCGATTATTTTTCTTTTTGTTTGTGAGCATTTCAATAAAGAGCACGTACACCAAGTCTAAAGTAGTTATCTACTCAGTTATAAAAAATAAATATAACATTTAAAAAAAGTTAAACTTTAAGGGTCGGTATCTACGCCAATAACGATTTTCGGACAATACTGCATATGAAGTTTTTTTATTATTTTAATGCGTAGAACTCACAATCAATGTATGGTTCCCTATTATCCGAACACCCTGTATATGAAATTGAGAAATGAAAGAAAAAGGTTTAGATTTGTCAGGCGCGATTACTACGTTTGAACGTTGGCTAACATGCACGAGTATACTCAATATTCGATTGCAAAAAAGGGGGAAAAAGTGGAAGTAACGATTAAGCGATTTTGTTCCTTATACTTTTCTACACATAAAAAAATTTCACCCTGTGTCAGATCTCTCCACATCACAACTAAATCGATGCATGTATTATTTATCGTAGACAAGAACGGGAATTCGTAACAGTCACAATTGAAGGTTTTCTACGTTAATTTCGTTGCTGTAAAACTCGCTTCAATACATATGTAATTTTTGTACATAACTCCAGGATCACCCCCCATATTGTAGAATGATTTTGTAGTCACTGATATATAGCTATTTATTCCCAGCGGACGAATGTGAATAAACGTCCGTGTCGCGCTCGTTTCTTGGCGTGCACCTGCCGTACAGGGTTCGATCGAACTACCTGTTTTTTTGAATTCAGTAGAGGAAAGGATGCAAATATGGACTACCCATTTTATTTTTGTTTGTCAAAAAAAAACTTCAATTTCAATTCAAAAGTTACCTAACGATAACTACATTAGTTAGTTACAAATTTTCAAAAGTGCACAGTGATTTAAAAAATATATAAATTCATTAGTTCGTGAATAATGAAAACGTGCACTTTTGCGTTATTTGAATATTGACCCTAAATATGGGCTACCCCCAAAAATGTGTGATAAATTTGTGAGAAAATTGATAAATGTGTGAAAAATATATTTAAATATCTAAAATGAAACAATACATCAAATAACTAAGAACAGGTCTACTATTTTGCAAAAATCACACACATATTCATAATTTTCAGCCCCAGCGCACTCGTTGTGGGCCCACAAATTGCACAAGAGGCACTTGACCCATATTTCACCGTGGTTATCCTCTGCTAAAGGTAAATCGCTGTACATTCAAGTTACGCCAGCTGCATCTTGTGGAGACTGGGAATTAGGAAACTCATTGTAATCGCTATCATTATCATCTACGGGCACATAATCCTCCTTATCCTCGCTGCTAGAACTAGAAGCCTTCTTTCCATTCTTTGTGGCTTTTGGAACCTGCTTGCGTTTTTCTTTTTCTATTCATTTTCCTGTTCTTTCTTTGCCTTTTCCTGTCCCTTTTTGCTTATCATTGACCTTGTTGAGAGACTGGATAAAATCATTTTTGTAAGGTGAAGAAGTTATCACCGAACACTTACTTGGCTTACGCCCACGATTGGAGTTTTTTTTCTTTAGGCCGCGTCTCGACACATGTTCTGAAGCTATTACCGTACGGTTGTGTGTGGTTGAACTTGAACCAATCTTCTCCGTTGTATTGTAGCACTGGGTGTGCAATTAACGCTTTGGTGAATTTCTACGAGAGAAATTTTCCGAACGTGCTAAATTTAGGGACCTGTGATAATTAGGTGTCGTTTCGCCTTCTTCCCAATGCTTGTAGCTATAAGGATATTCACGCAAAGCCCGACCTTTTGGGAGTTCGTTTGATAACGTCGTTTCGACGGCCAGCAATTTGCGTTGTCCTTTAACCATCTGCAGAGACTTCGACCAAACCATGAGATCTTTCCGTTGCATGAATCAGCAACATCTCTGGACATTACTCAGGTAGTACAGACTACTTGTTTTTTCTCGCTTGTGCAATTTTAGAGCGTTTGTCCGACGTACTTTTGTTGACATTAAAGTGGCGTCATGTATACGTGGCAATAGCTATATATATTTGAAGCCGACGCATGTGACCTACTTTTAGAGTAAATTGTCATCATTGTTCCGTCATATCATACAGAATTTTTGTGCGACTTGTTCACCATTGTTGTTTCAATGGAACCAATGTACATTTTGTGTCATACCTATCGGTATTAAGTAAATTATAGAATTACTAACTCCTACAACTATTTATGTTAAACATGTACGAATATATTTAAATTGTAATAGATTTGAATTCGTTATACGTCGCTAAATTTTTATTTAAGAGAGGTATATGTGTTTGTATTTATGTATATGTGATTTTCTTCTTAGATGTATTAGTAGTAAGGTGACCGGCGAGGATAGCAGCCCAACAAAGGTAGATCCCAAGCATCCGAAACGTCGTACAACACCGTCGAATGAAGTTTGTGGCGCTCGTTTTTCCACCTTATTTTAATTACAATCGACACCTATTGTAACAACATCTTGCTCTAAAACACGTCATGTTGATCCGACTGCTGCCCGCCTTCACCCTGATCAATAGCTGGTCAACCGGCTGTTACAGCAAGTATTTGAATATTAAGGTGTCCTAACTACCCATTTAGACTATCCCCAAAGTGCTTTAAGGTCCTACAAGTCGTTTTGAGCTGTAACATACTTATCATTATCACTGATGTGTCAAACGTCTGATTAATCTGCATATATCAATTACGGAATATATTAATGCAAACATCTTGAAACAGATTCCCAGGTTTTCCATTTAATGGCTGTTTGTAAATCACACTTAAAATTTGCGACATATGTATGTATGTACAGTCGTGTGCAAATAAATCTGGGACAGTGTTTTTTTCACATGCAGATTCAGTTAAGAATTTGAAGAATATTTCCATGGATTTCCTCTTATCAAAGAGAGTTACGGGTTTCAGTACCTGTTAAAGTTTAATGTAACTCTTTCTGATAGCAGGAAATCTATGGAGATATTCTTCAATTCTTAACTGAATCTGCATGTGAAAAAAACACTGTTCCAGATTTATTTGCACACGACTGTACATGTAAGTGTGAATGAAAAGGATCGCAAAAGCAATTACTGTTACTAATTGTATCAGCAGAGTAAGAAATCAAAAGCTATTGCAAATTATAAAAGTGTATTTGTCAAAACAATATAACAAGAAAGGATATTGATCATTAAAGTTCTTCTTAACATAAGAAAATACTTTTTTCAATGTTGTGATCAACAAACAACTCCATAGGTAATGGGTTTTCCAAAAGCGGCAATAGAACTTTAAAAATTGTAGTCACCCTAGAATCGCCGAGTCGTAAATTTTTTGATAATTGTGTTCCGTCAGAATTGGCAGATAGATCATCATGGAACGTTAGATGGTTGAATAACTTATACTTGTTTAATAATCTAGTTAACCGCAAACAGGTTGCGTTGCTAAAGTCGATTTTTTGCCAAAATTGGAACGATTTCTAACTAATTCTATCAAAATATTAGCGGCTCAGCCATTCAAAGGTGACTACGACCCTTGCTGTTCTTATCGTCTATATGAAAGTATAAGAACCTTATCATTACATGATACAATGAATAAGAAGATATGCCAATAGGCGGTTTCATTTTTGACCAGTGTGCGCAATGACGTCAAACGTGAAATTCAAATTAGAGGGCTTATATTTAATTTTTCAATACAATTGAGCTAATTTGTCGAACATGACTTACAGGAAACATGTCACAGCTATTTAGTTGCAAATTTAAATGGTCAATTAATTTGAAAATATAAATATTTCGGAAGATATTCAGTAAAAAAGTGTTTGCTAAATATTTACAATTTTCAACAACATTTAGATAATTAATTTTTGAATTATTAATATTCCATAAACAATCCATAGGTTAAAGAGCAGAAAGATTGATATTTTTACGAATCAGACATCAGAATTAAAAGTTCAATTATTAAAATGTCATTGGAACTGTTTGTGAAAAAGGGCAAAGTTTGTCAATTATCATCAAGGATTTAAAATATTATTATACTTACCTACCTCATTAAATGCTCTAAACTGTTGGATAACTGTATATACTAAAATATAAATCAATAAAACTACAGAAAAAAAATTATCATTAATAATAATAATATTTATTTAACGGATTGTAACATTACACAAAATAAAATTAAAATTAAATACAATGCTGTGGAAATAAATAACGAAAATGTGTGATTTTTTTACTTTAAGTAAAACACATAATAGGAGTATAAAATCATAATATTTAATTAATAATTATTATAAAAAAATAAAACTATTCAAATAAAACATAAATTCAAGAAGGAGAGGCATATTGAAAGTATTGACTTTTATTCACTATCAGAAAAAGATTTTACACAAAATTTTATTTCACAACCTTATTTAACTTTCTTTTTCTGCCAATGAAATTATCAGTTAACTCCTTATTTAACTGTCTCATTCTAAAAAAACATCCTAGTCCTAAAGGAGGATGCTAAAAAATATTTACATTTACATTATTACTTTTATCTAGCAAGTTTTTTAAATAATTTTTGGAAATTAAAATACCGTCTGAATTAACATTTAATAAAATTGCTTCCAATTGTTCCACTTTAGCTATGAAATCTGTCGATTTAGTTAAGCCACCTTCACTGCAATGGTCAACCCAAGAGTAAGACGACACGTTAGCACTTGTTATTGAGGTGTTTGGCTCTTTCAGTTTGTGGCAAATGCAACCAGTCAAATTTTCCAAACCGTCGTAGACAACGTCTTTTAATTCAATCGAATCGGGTTCTTCGTCTTGCTGTGCTACAATCTCCTCATCAATAATGGTGTTGAAAAATGCTGCACCTAAAGTAGACTCTTCTGCAGTGGATAAATCGGGCGTATTATCCTCTTCAGCGTTGCCATACGCTGAAAGTGACCCTTCATTTCTGCCCATTAAATAGGACCGCAACCGGTATCGAAACTGCAGAGGATCTGGATGGTCATGAAGGCCCCCTTTAGCTCTTATATGGTATGTCAAAATATATTTCGTTCCGAATCTTTTCAAGAGATCTTCAAATAGAAATTGTAACGATCTGTTTGTCATTATAACTCCTATAATAAATTACTTATAATTAGGAATATTTACTTTATTAAATTTAATATTAAAAGTTACCTTTTTGATATGGCAGAAGAGGAGACTTGCCTTTGGCACTCAAATTATTGGTCATAACATTCGTCATATTGTTTATAATGTTGTTCTGAAGATCAAGGGACAATCCATTTGCGTGTTTTCTCTCTCGACTATCTGGTCGTGGAACTCGCACATTTAAACAATCGAACCAGTCGTTTACTTAGTTTAGAATTCGAGTAATAATAAAAGTTATTTAAAAAAAGTTTTGTAAATACTTACTAATTTAAAGAAATCTGCACATTCAATCCAATTATGACCCTCCAAGTGACCATTCATCCCAATTCTTGTAATTGCACTGGAAATAGTGTGTGTAAATAATTTTGTGGCGATTTTCACTTTTTGTCTATTAGCGTGCTTTACGTTTAGACTTTCTTTAGAAATTTTGTGAGTAATAGTTAAATCAGAGCTGCTAGTGACGTCTAGAAGCTTTTCAATAACATTTTTGTTAATTTCCTTGCCGGTGAATATATAGCCACTATCAACAAAATGATTTCTAATTAATTTAATAAGATGGGGGACATCAGTGAAAACATGAATTTTATGTTCATTTGCAGGATTTTGAAACCAAAGTTGTTCAGGGTGTACTTGCAATTCAGTATGTAAGCTTCTATTTCCTCCTCCAAGATCACTAACTGTACCTACAATTTGGAAACCTATAAAATAGAACAATTAGAAGCGGTAAGGTAAACAGATTGCTGTTGAAGCTTACCTGAATTTTCAACATAATTTATTATTTTAAATAAAAGATCCTTGGTTACCTTACAGTCGTAATCATAGAAGATTGGTTGTTTCCAATTCGAAAATAGTCCCCTTAGCATAAATACTTGTGCATAACTTGATGGCTTTAAAGTTTCGTGGTTAGCCTTGTCGTACAAATAGATTTTTCTAACCTTTATCTCATCAAATGATAATATACAAACTTTTTCCATCTTGTTCATGCCTTTTAATTTTATTATATCAAATACAGGTTTCAAGATACCAGGTGAAATTTTAATATTTTTCAACCAAAATCGAAGTGTTGATGCAGCTGGAAAAAGGCCTTTTTTTAGAAGCAATCTGTAAGCTCGAGTACCAGCTGAATAGATGACAATTGCTTTTGAAACATCTTGGATTGAACATCGTGGTCGTCCTTTGGGATTCGTAAGCTTTTTAATCTGGTTTGAAGAAAATAATTTCTTCAGCGCTTCAACCTTGCTTTCCAAAAATTTGACTTTCTTCTTTAATTCTGCAATAATGTCATCTCGATTATCGACTTCTGTGTTACTTATGAAAAACAATTTTAGAAAAAAATATGTAAACATTAGAATTACTATAGAATTTACCCTGTATCTTTAGTCACTTTCACAATATTAGTATATTCATCTACATTGTCATCTACATTAATACCTTCACCTTCCGGAGAGTTTCTACTACTACCGCCACCATCACCCGTATTTCTAAAGAATTTATTATTACATTAAGTAATTACAATTAAAATTACAATAATTTTTTGAAATATTTTTTCAAATATTTCATGCATTTATCATAAGTAGTAGTAGTTCTTACACTGTTTGAATCATCCCTTCCTTTAAAAGAGCATCAACCAATTTGGATCGATTGCTTTTACCTATCCGCCCCTGCCTTTCGGAAGTACTATTACACCCAGCAACAAAAGAAGAAGATCGTTTCGCCAAGTTTTTACTAGGAATCGCTTCTGGTTTAATCAGCCGAACATTATTTGGAACACTACATTTCAGAAGCTCATATTTTAAATTGATAAGCATCCTTTTTAAAATGTCTTGAGCACACTCTTGAAGTTTTCGAGTTAAAATCGTCTTTACGACTGCAAGCCATTTTCCAACCTTTACAAATTGTAGCGTCGCGTCGGTCGGAAACCGAAAAAACTTGACATCGCCATTAATAAAATGTTTAGCTTGATCGTCAGAATTACATTCAAACACAGCACACCGCATTATTTCTGTTTTTATTATTATTATAGCTATCACAACAAAAAAACTTCTCTACACTTAACAGAAACAAGCCGAAACTTAACCTAACATGGTTTGTTTACTGGCCACGCTACCTCACAAGAAATTCAACATGGCGCCCAACCTGCGTATTGTCATATCTCTTAAATTTATTGTATCATGTTATCATTACGAAAAAAATGCAAACAATAGTTAACTATAATGCTGTTATATAAAATGAATGCAACTCCTAACTACCTCTAGTAATAACATCGCTAACATTTTAAACCAAACTTAAATATCTACTTGCTCCCTTCGGTCGTGCTGCAAACAAAGTGCTCATTCGGGAAAATTATCTTCCCGAACTTGTTAGGTAAATAACTATTTATTCAAGGGATAAATGCCTGTAGCTCGGACACCCTTAACGACAATCTCCAGTTTGGCATTTCAAATAGACTCTTCTAAAGAGCTCTGACGCATCTGACATATTCTTTGCAATTTGAGAATCCGGAAATATATTTAAACTTAACTCTGTAAGAATATGCATTAGAGAAAAAGGTAAAATTTGCGAAGCTATCATTGCAGATAATGTTACCTCTGCTGGATTCACATTTTTGTCTAATGAAGACAACTTATACATGCCTGGTAGTTTTGGAGTAGATACAATTTGTTTCATATTGGGTTGATGTTTTTCCGATTTTGAGTGTCGCAAAATGTCCGTTTTATGGGCGTTCATAGTGGTTTTGCAGACTTTGCAGCTTGCCATCTCATTCTCTAATTCTAAATTAGGAGATTTCGTCAAGCATGATTTTTCAGCCCAGACCCCTGAAAATTTTCTCTTGTAGTCCCGTGAATGTTGTTTTGGTTTTTTTTCAGTTGAAGACGTTGACGTTGAAGGTTGAGGATGGGTTTCATACTGACCACATATCTGAAATTTTATAATTTGTTAAATAATAACTTGCTACTTTAATTGGATTACTTACAGATGGCATTTTTGCAATAAATTTATCCATTTATAGTATTTATAGGTACACAAAACAGGATATCGTTGTACTTATAGACTTATACACAGGTGTACAATATATTGAGATTTCCGCTAAAACACATAATCTCTTAAAATAATTCATTAAATATTGCTTTGTCTTACCAAAGGTTTGTAAATCTTCTGCATATTAGGTACAAGTACACACCACACAAAACGAGCAAACAGATCAGAAGAGAAAACAGCACAAAATCACAGCATAGTGGGGACAGGATGATACGAGACAGCAGACAGGACACAGGACGAGGAGCTAAGACGGCACGGCATCTGTAATAAAAGAAATAGCGCGAAAACCACTGATGCCTATAATTTAGAATGCTAGAATAAATATTTTTTTCTTCATTCACAGCCAGATGTTGCTAGTATTTGAAGTTAGAGATGGGTTTTCTTTTTGATGGAAACAAGTAGAGATAGGACTGATTAACCAAATTTAATTTAATTTTTTTTAATTGTCTTAAAATACCCATTTTACCCCTAAAACAATAGTTCCCCAAAATATCCAAAAGGCACTTCAAAGTGCCCTCATTTGGTGTAAAATCCCCCAAAATTGTCAACACTGCGTATACTACTAAATTTAATAAAAAAAATAACGTTATTTATGAAAATATTAGATATTGTTGCACGATGGCCAGGTGCATTTCACGATAGTACGATTTTTGATAATTCTCGTCTAAAAGTCAGGTTTGAAATAAGACAAATGGGTATATCAGTGTTAGTAGGAGACAGTGGATATGTATTAAAGCAATATCTAATAACACCACTTAATAATCCTATAACGGATGCAGAACGTTTATTCAATGAAGCACAAACTCGTACACGTAATGTTATAGAAAGATGCTTTGGTGTATGGAAAAAAAGGTTTCCAATTCTTCCAGTGGGTATGAAAGTGGAAATTCCCCATGAACAGGATATAATAGTTGCAGCTGCTGTTTTACATAATCTGGCATGTGCAAGTTATATATATAGAAACTGCTTCGCTATAATAGATACTAGTTATCTGCTTCCTGTTGATTACCATTATCAATGCTTAGATGCAACTTTGCGAGTCTGCATTCTCGCCTTTTCATGATATCTTATTTAGTCTTAAGCCGAATGTACTAGTTAATAGATCGTTCTACTTAAGCTCCGCTTTTCTGTGTATGAAAGAAAACAATAAAGTTTTTTTTCGATTTGGGCGTTACCAAACTTATCACTGGCGCAGTCGTTTGGATATTCAGAAAGGGCACTAAACAAATTTTCGAACATTAACATTTGTAGTGCACTTCGAACTTTCTGGATATTCAAGCTACCGAAACCAACAATCCCTGGGAGATCCTGAACCCTTGGTGGAAGACAAACATCGCGGAAGCCAAACGGAAGGAAACCCGCATGGAAGCAGTCGATTCCCTCATCAAGGACAAAAATCGCCAACGGTGAGCATCGCTGGTTCCTGCAACTTACAGTCTATCACAGACACCGGAGCCCCCTGACTATCGGAGTCACCTAGAAGATGCAGTTCTACGCATCGTAAGTAATTTTTAAAATTTGCAAGTGAAAGTGCAACGATTTGCTTTTTATTAAATAATTTAAATCCTACTAATATTATTAGCTTTAAGCAATTAGTTCTAAGATTGGGTAAGTGCAACACGAGATGAGGTACTGGCGTACACGTTAGGTGTGCTTAATAATTCAGCCAACCGACTTTGCACTTATGCGTAGGTACCCTGAATTAGGTTAATTTTAAGGCCCTACTAACGTAATAAATTCCCATTTAAAACAAAGTGCAACGCTCTACTGAACTACTGTACGTTCAAAATCCGAATACGTATGAATAGCTCTGATTCTGATTCTTCAGAATCCGAAACCGAACAAATAGAACAAATAATAAACCTTACTAGACGTCTTGAAATTAATTTGCGACCATCAATTTTAAACATGTCTTTAGAAAACCAAAGTGGCGTACAACAAGCCCCACAACAACCAATTTTCGTAAATTATCCTCCAGGATTTCATATGTCAATATTAAACGAAATCCCACGATATGACGGCAATCCTATTGAACTCAGTGAGTACATCCGAGCCGTAGAGGACATTTTTGGACAATTTTATCAGACAAACGACGCTAACGCGTATATCAATAAACTTCTTTTATCTGCTGCCCGAAACAGACTAAAAGGGATCAGCTTTAGAAGTAGTCACCGGACAGACAATTCTATCATGGAACGACCTAAAAACCATTTTAATCGAAAATTTCGGAGATCATCGTTCAGAATTAAATTTAGTTATCGATATGACAAGACTTAGGCAAAATTTTAAGGAACATCCTGTTGATTTTTACAACAGATGTCGCTCTTTATTAGCAATTCTAAACTCCAAGATATCCCTTTCAAACTGATGCACAGGATATTAAAGATTATCGCATAACCAACGCGAAAGCTTTAGCATTAAAATCATTTACTGGTGGACTCATGGATCCACTTGGACCTTTCATAAGATCACGAGCACCCCGTACACTAGAAAATGCCTTAACTATTGTTAAAGAAGAATTGGATGTTAGATATTTCCAAAATTCGCAAAATAAACCCCAAATTTTATTACAACAACCAACAAAAACCATTCAGAAACCTCACTTTTCGACCCAGAACTCTCAACCTTCGCACTCACGTGCCCAACAAAATTATTTTCCACGATTTCAACCTAATGTTACACCCGTAACGCAATTAAACCCTAATCAACCTCCAACTCAATCTTTTGGCTACCAAAGACCAGCTTCATCTAATCGTAACGTATTCGCACCAAAGAAAAATTTTCAACCCACACAAACCTGAACCCATGGAAACCTCAACGATCCAGAAGCGCCCAGCTTCACAACAAGTAGGAAACTTTAAAAGCCAAAGACCATTTAACCAATTTCACCCTTTCAATCGAACTTTTCAGAACCAAAGCAATTTCTAACAGAATTCCCCACATTTTCCATCTCAGCAATTGCACAACATGAATGCTGAATTCCAACAAGATCCTCACGAAGTGGCTCAGCACTCAGACGAATTTAAAAAAATTTCAAATACAAAACGACAACAACTTTGAATCATATTACGCATCATTAGATCCAACCATAGATTTCTCCTGTTTACCTGAAACAGATTTTCCTCATTATCAGAGTCCCGATGAAGAAAATTATGACAATGAAGACCCTGACGAACTTATAAATTTTCGTTAAAGGCCTCGGTAGAACACTTCTCTATAAACCCTAAATCAAACCTACCATTTATAATAATTCCACAAACCAACGAAAAACTCTTAATTGACACTGGATCATCAAAAACAATAATATCCCCAGAATTTGTTTTTAAAAATCTCCCAGATTCTGTTTATCAACACAACTTTGAAATTACAACCTCTCATGGCACCTCTAAACATAATCTAGTCGCCGACATTCCTTTACCTACACTTTTTCGAAAACCTGGCAACCATCAAGTTTACCTTTATAACTTTCACGACGAATATGTAGGCCTCATAGGATCAGACCTATTGGCCACCCTTCCAGCTAACATTGATTACAAATGGATGCATATACAAACCGAAAATACTACCGTACCATTCTTTTATAACCCATCCATAACAAAACAACAACGACAAAAACGAAATGAATGTAACTTCTTAAAATTTAAAAATCCTGAAAATATTCTGTACCAAAAAACAATTTTACCTCGTACCGAAATGACTATTAGATTACCAGCCATTGGACAAAATGGAAATAAATTATGTCCAAAAATAAAAATTTCTGACACTCTAACCATACCCCCCGCTATAGTACATTTACACAACAATTAGTTTACAACAACTATATTAAATTTGTCCGAAAAAGAACAAGCCATATACATAGGCACCCCTTTATATTTAGAAGAATTTCACACTGAAACGATATCAGTTAATAACCATAATTTTTCCTTTAGTAACGAAAACACCACGACTTCAAAAAATAAAATTTTGGAACAAAATTTAAAAACAAACCTACGTTTAGATCATTTAAACGAAGAGGAACAAACACTCCTGAAAAACCTTTGTTTCGAATACAAAGACATTTTCTATACTCCAGAATTACCTTTGACTTGTACTAATTTGACTCAACATCATATTCGAACGAAAACTAACAACCCCATTTTCACTAAAGCTTATAGATACCCACATTGTTATAGAGCCGAAGTTAAAACACAGATAAACAAAATGTTAAAAGAAGATATCATAGAACCGTCAGAATCACCTTACAATTTCCCCATTTGGGTGGTACCCAAAAAAAAAGGATGCCTCCGGCAAACAAAAATTCCGTATAGTAATTGATTAGAGAAAATTAAATGCTGAAACTATTGAAGATAAACACCCTCTCCCAAATATAGAAACTGTACTCGATACTTTAGGACGATCACAATATTTCACGACCCTAGACCTCGCAAGCGGTTTTCACCAAATTAAAATCAAACCAGAAGACCGAGAGAAAACGGCCTTTTCAACCGAAGAAGGCCATTACCAATTCAAAAGAATGCCTTCAAATTTAAAAAAATTCCCAAGTTACCTTCCAAAGAACCATTAATACTGCCCTACTAGGACTAACACCCCAGCAATGTCTTGTATACCTGGACGATAATATTTTCGACTTCCCTACAAGAACATGTAAATAAATTAAGAAAACGTATTTCAAAGATGCCGTAACACAAACCTAAAAAATTCAACTCGACAAGTCAGAATTTTTGCACAACTCAATAAATTACTTAGGTCATGTTATTACCCCCGACGGAATTAAACCAAATCCCGACAAAATTCATGCTATCACGAAATTTCCTCTCCCCAAAACTCGTACAGAAATTAAATCATTTCTTGGACTTTTCGGTTACTATAGAAAATTTGTAAAAGATTTTGCTAAACTAACAAAATTTTTAACAATCTGCTTGAAGAAAGATCACAAAATTGTTCATTCACAAGACTTCATTGATTCCTTTAACCACTTGAAAACGTTATTAATCAACGAACCAATTTTAGCCTATCCAGATTTCGAAAAACCTTTCGAATTAACAACGGACGCCTCTAAAGTTGCTCTTGGAGCCGTTCTTTCCCAAAACTCGAAACCGATATGTTTCGCTTCAAGAACATTGAACGAGACGGAACAAAAATACAGCACGATTGAACGTGAATTACTGGCTATTGTTTGGGCTACCAAAAATTTTCGACCTTATTTATTTGGCACAAAATTTGTACTATACACCGACCACAGACCTCTCATATGGCTCAAGAACCTAAAGGAACCTAACTCAAAATTAACTAGGTGGTCACTTAAATTAGAAGAGTATAATTTCGATATTCAATACCTACCAGGTAAATCTAACAAAGTCGCAGACGCCCTTTCCAGAATTCAAATATATCCAATGTCCCTTGACCAACTCAAGTAATAAACCGAGACTTGATACCCCTGAACCAACATATGACAACATAAGTATTTTACCCGAACGAGTAGATTCCCTTAACCTAGAAGATTTTATGACAGTCCCGACGTTCACATTACCCCCCGACATTTCTCAACCTTCAAAAACACCTGAACAAAATGTTGACAATAATTCCCTACTAGACACAGTACACACGCAAGCTAGCTCTTCACCTGTCATAGATATTTCCGAAAAACCACTTCAACACTTTAAAAATCAGATTGAATTCATCTCAGCTAACATGCCCAGAGAAATCAAAATCACAACTTTTGATAATAACAAACACATTTCAGTATTTATTAATGAATCAAACATAAGAGATAAATTTAACCAGCTATTGATTGAACATTGCCAACCAAAAACTAATTATTATTGTTATTTTTCATCAGACCAATTATATGATACATTTTCTCGATACATTAATGACATAACTAATGAAAATACACCAAAATTTCACAGATGTATGACACAAGTAATATACATCGCTAACCTTGACGATCGATTAGCACAAATACAATTATACCATGAAGGAAAAACCAATCACCGCGGAATTAAGGAGACACTCGAACACCTACACCTACTATTATTGGTCATCCATACAAAAAGATATTAAAAAACTACATAGACAATTGTGTTACCTGTAAAAATCCAAAAATATAACCGACATCCTATTGACCAACCCCTAAATTTGACTCCCACAAACAATCGTCCTTTTTATTCCATACATATGGACATATTTCAAATTAACAATAAGAAATTTCTTACTCTCATAGATCCATTTTCAAAATTTGCACAAGCTTACCACCTTCAATCTAGTAACCTTGTAGATATTGTGGACCGACTATTTAATTTTATTACAACATATCCTATGCCTCAATTAATCATAGCCGACAATGAATTTAATAAACAACCTCTGAAAGATTCAATTTCACGCTACTACCCCACGTCATCACAACTCAAACTCACCCGTCGAAAGACTCCACTCCACTCTAATCGAACAATATCGATTATTTGAAGATAAAGTTCCTGAACATCAAAAAATGCAATATGCCATTTTGGCCTACAACAGTACAATTCACTCTAACCTAAGAATGACCCCTAACGAAATAGTTTTTGGACACACAGAAAACCGAAACCCATTTGACTTGGAATTTGACCGAACCTTTCTAACCGACTATGTCAATGACCATAAAAATAAGATGAAAAAGATGTACCAAAATCTAGCAGGTATCCAACTACAATCAAAATCTAATCGAAATTCGCGGATCAATGCCAAAAAGAAAGACCGAAAGTTTACAATAGGAGACCTAGTCTACGTGAAAGCAAATAACAGAAGCAAAAACAAACCCCGTTTTATTGGCCCTTACAAAATCCAACAAGTTTTAGAACATGACATATATATTTTAATTTATGAGAAAAACCAATCCACTTTAAAAAGACACGCTAACGAGTTACAACCTTTCACAGGACAATCTACACCCTTATCGCATTCACCTGGTCCGTCAAATCCGCCTTTATCCCTTAGTGAAAGGCACAGCAATCTTAAAGGACAGTGAGTGGACATTAGGGAAAACTCTTGACTATTCCCCTCTTTTACAAAATTATGTCCATCTAAAATCCAACATAGAAGAGACTATTACGACCCTTCAAGGACATAATTATCGCATATACTATCCAACAGGAAATTATAATACCCCCGACAATCAATTATTAATCCTTGATCAGTACCTGAAGGAATCCGATTTATTGATCAGACAACTCTTTCCCGAAATACAAATCACCCGTTCCAAACGCGAACTCCTAGACGGTATCGGAACAGTGATTAAATTCTTCACAGGAAACCTTGACGCAAAAGACGGAAGAAGATATGACGAGACTATCGAAAAATTAACCAAGACCACAGATATACAGAACACCATCCTAGAGGAACAGACAGAAATTCTCAATAATCCTATCGCTACATTTAATGATAATATTCAAAAATTATCCGAAAACCAGAAAACAATTGCGCAAAACTTACAAAGTTTTATTTTGGAAATCGAAACTAACAACGGCAAAATCCTAAATACTTTGTTGACTTTTACTACCCTCGTTGAAACTATAGAAGCCCTCCAACTTTTCATAAATGTTTTTATGGAACTTGAGACATCATTAACATTCGCACAAAATCAACAAATCCATCTCTCTTTAATCGATGACAACAATCTTCTAACTTTGTTACTTGAAATCCCGAAGTACCTTATAATACAAAGCAAAACCTTACAATTACCTTACCCAGTTGAACCGTCAACCCTACACTTGTATGAGAGCTTAATCAAAAATCAAAGCCTATCAGACTAAAAGCAGTTTCACATTTATCTACGAGATACCACTCGTGCAAAAATCGATAAGTTACCAATTTATTAATTTGATACCTATTCCTGCTTATTACAGAGATCAACTCTTTCACATGACATTACCCACTTTTAACTCAATACTGTTTTCAAAAGAATATAGTATCTCTATGGAACCTCAATATTGTTCAATAATATCTAACAACCAATATTTCTGTCAAAAGGAAAATAATTTTTTCATACCCAACAGTAAATTGTGTGAAACGCAACTTCTTAGCTTTAATCCAAATCAAACTTGTAAACCGTTTACGTTTCCCTTATCTCACTCTAAATTGATTAAACTTACAAAAAATACTTGGATCTTTAGTTCACCTAGCGAAGTTATTTGTGAAATTCAATGCGATAATGTTCAATACCATAAAACTCTCGTTAACACCCAGTTAATTCAAATAACACAAGATTGTTCGGCAATCAGAAATTACAACGATGTTTTATTCAATTTCGAATCATCCTCAAAAACTTCAGTAAATCAATTAACAACAACTATCGGTAGACTAAAAACCAATACAATCAATAACAGCATAAAAATAAACAGTTCATTAGACTTATCCTATGTGGACGTAAACTCATTAAAACATGAACAATTAAAATTGAGTTATCACAAGGAAAGACTACAACAAAGTGATTCTTCACCTATATTAGTATATTACATACCGAGGTGGGAAGTGTTTCATTACTGTTGAGAGATTAGGTAGTTTACCGAGACGCGTAGCGTCGAGGTTAACTTTATCTCGAGACAGGGATGAAACTTTCCACCGTGGTATGTATACTATTTTATTTGCAATCACCTAATTTTAAAAATAACTACAATTGAATTCTGAATAATAGATATCTTGATGTAGCTAATATTTTTGTTACCATGAAAACAACCCACTCAATGTTTTGTTACCATGGAAACACCCCACTCTTCAGGTATGTAATATTTTTCGGGGTATGTAATAATTTCCTGGCTAGTTTCAAGTAATCATCTAGTTCCCAGCTGTTGTCATGTCATGAAATTGACACATTACAATGTGATTGCGAATAAATAATTATTATAGCATAAGTTCCATTATTATTATAATCCTATTTGTATTAATCATTATTTGTCTTTCTATATATGCCTATTTTAAACGCTACATCTTAATCAATAAAATAATCGCAAATTTACAAAATATAAATACTCCTACTCCGACTGTAGAACAACCATTAAATTTATTACAATGTAAAGTATGAACAGCATATAATTAATAATTGAAAACCAATTTTCCAAATATGCTTTTTAAACTGGCAAAGGAGGAGTTACATATATAGAAACTGCTTAGCTATAATAGATACTAGTTATCTGCTTCCTGTTGATTACCATTATCAATGCTTAGATGCAACTTTGCGAGTATGCATTCTCGCCTTTTCATGATATCTTATTTAGTCTTAAGCCGAATGTACTAGTTAATAGATCGTTCTACTTAAGCTCCGCTTTTCTGTGTATGAAAGAAAACAATAAAGTTTTTTTTCGATTTGGGCGTTACCAAACTTATCACTTGCATGTGCGCCGCCTGATGACCCGGAAGTTACAGTTGCCGATTAAATACTTTTCGATGAACTCGTTAATGAGGAAAACAATAATTTAGCAGATAATGTTGTTCGAAATGCTTGACTAAATAATTATTTTGCTAATCTGTTGTAATAAAAAGTAAATTAAATAATTTTAACAGTACAAACTAATTGTTAACTATAAACATGTTATCTTGTTTAATTATCATAGACGCTGAGCATTTTTAATTTCAGGTTTTTCTCTAAAATTTTATTTTCATTATCTAACTTAACATCATTAACAATTTCCTTTTTAATATTATACTCCATTTCCTGATTTTTTAATTATTGTTGTTCAAGAATTGTTGCTTTCATGCCGTTTTCCATCTATTGCTTTTAATATGACCTCTGCCGATTTTCTTTTAATATTTAAATCGATATCTAACGCATCCTTCTGCAACTTAGGAAGTTCCAATTTGGCAGCTGCAAGATTAGAAAACTTTTGGTTGATCCTTTAATTCTAATTTTTCTCTTGCCTGTGTCAAAAGACATTAATCAGTTAACATTATAAATATATAATTATCACAAAATATAGGCATACCAGTTCGCAAAGGTGTAGCAACTGGTTGTTCTAAAACTTGGGGATTCCAACTAGTACATGGGCTAATTTGTGTAGACTTCCATTTTGCTGTATTCCCAACATTATCAGCTTATAGCTCATCCATTATTTCAATGTTTGGTAGTACAGCTATAGGCACTTCTTCCACAGCCATGGGTTGTGCTTCTGTTTCCACAAACATAAATTGTGCCTTCGCTTCCGTAAGCGCATATTGTGCCTCAATCTTTACAATGCTTTTCAAACCTGCAAGTTCTTCAGCTGTATCGATATCTTCTATATCTCCATCGTTTCTTGATGGCAAACCATTAATCGCTAGCGAAATAATTTTTATTAAAATTTCCTCCCACAAAGTATATTTTTCGATGATTGCATTGCCACCTCCCGTTTGCAACCTTTGTTGCCTGTTTCCTTATAGCTTTTTCTTAAGTTGCTTTTTTACTGCATCGTATTTCGTTTTTAACAATTTTGTGTTCCGTGGAAACTGACCACTAACTGAATTAAATCCAGTCATAATTTTGCTCCACGCCATTCTTCCATATTGCGGGATCTGATTGTTTATTTTCGATAGTATGGCTGTACTTCCATATTAAATTTACCAAAAGCTCGTTTTCGCTGTTGCTGAAACTTGCAGATCGATCCTTTTTCTTATCGCCCATATTAATCTTCCGAACATGTAACATGTGCACGGTACGAAAAATCACAACATAACCTACACTAAATAAAAATACGTCTGACGTTATGGTGTGACGGAATTCCCCTAGGTGTATTGCCAATAGCGTAGTAAAAATCACTGCAAAGTTTGAAACAGCTTGTCAACTAACTTTAAGATAAAAATACCATGAAAGACGTACTTTGATTAACCTTTGATTTAAAAGAAAGCTATGATGTCGATGCGTTACCGTAGATACGCGCGTGTCACACAGTGCAGTTTTCACATATAATCTCATAAGAGCATTAATTCTTTCCGGAAATTTTTTTGAGTGCGTTTCAACAACGTCGTATTAATTTGCCCGAGCGGGACGCGAGGGCAAATTAGGTCGTTGGAATGCACGAAAAATAATTTCTGGATATGAATTAATGCTCGAATGCAGATTCGGTAAGAAAATCGTAAAGACACAAACCCTAAAAAGAAATAATATCTACCTACAAAAAATTTCCAAGAAATTTTTTTATTGTCTTGGTTACGGCTCGTGAACTAATTTTTCTATTGGTCATTAATGAGTGTCGTACGATTTTCAAGTTAATTTTAGAACGTGATAGAAGGGCTTTGCAAGTGTTAAAGTGCCGCATATAGTGAAGGGAAGCGGCGGAAAGCAGACGTAGATAAAAGTTGAAGGGGTTGGCGATAGTCAAGAAGTGTCTAAAGCATTTTCAGTTTTGTTTACTTTTACGAGTGATAACGAGCGAAAATTCCGCGGCGCAGCAGACGTTCGCAAGCGCGGGCGCGGAGAAGTAAATTCGCCGGAGTGGAGCATTTCGTGACCGAGGGACCTGCGGCGAAGCGAGCGGAAATTTAAACGTGCGAAGACGTGTGCGAGCCGGAAACCCAAAGATTCGAGTTGTTTGAGGAAATAATAACGTAAAATAAAATTGAATATTACGGAACGTGAGTACTTTCAACCGTGCAATTTAAACGCAAAGAAGTAAACAGATAGTTTTGGATAATGAATAAAAAGGAGACAGGTTTAGATTCAGAAGAATATTCAACCGACGAGGGGAAACGACGGCGGGAGTGGAGTGAAGAAGAAGCAGAGGATGCCTTAAAAAAAAGTAAAAGAGGATCCCGAACACCTACTAAGACCCAGGAAAGAGTGAAGGAAGATAAAATGGATAAAATTCTGATTATGCTGGAAAACTTGATGAATGAAATAAAAGAGATTAGGAAGGATCAAAAGAAAGAAAATAAACAAATTGAAAAACTACAAAAAGAAAATGAGTTACTAAAAAATGAAAATATCAAGTTCAAAAAAGATATAACAGATTTAAATAAACGAGTAGAAGACTTGGACAGAAACAGAAGGAAGAATAATGTAGTAATTTCAGGCCTAAGTTTGGAAATAAATCGAAGTGATACAAAAGGTGTAATGGAAGATTTTATAAAGGAACATTTGGAAGTTGCAATTAAGATCAAGAATGCTTATAAAATAGGACAAAAAACATGGATACTCGAATTGAATGACCTGGAAGATAAACTTAGTGTTATGAGAAATAAAACCAAATTCAAAAATTTACAGGGAGAAAAGACATATATTAATGATGATTACACGATAGAGGAGAGAACAATTCAAGAATATATAAGGAAAACAGCCAAGGAAGAGAGAAATAAGGGGAAAAAAGTTAGAGTTGGGTATTGCAAGTTAGCAGTCGATGGGAAAGAATGGATATGGAATATTGAACTACAAGAATTAGAGGAGAAACCAGATCCAAAAACCAATAATTCAAAAAACTAGAAAAAGGGGGGAAGGCTGGAATTTTGATAATGAAAAATGCAATGAAAATGGAAAAGAGAAAATATAACAAATTAATAGTGATAGGATCAGCAAATGTACAGGGAATGAATAAAGAAGGTGCTCTAAAACAACTAATAGGAACTGTTAAGGAATACAAAGTGGACCTACTAGTTCTACAAGAAACAAATCTAAAAGGAATTATGTCAAGTAAGGTAGATGATTATTTAGTTTTCAATGGTGGTGGGCTAGTAAATAGATTAGGAACGGGTTTTTTAATAAGAGAATCAATGAAAAACAGTATAATAGACTATAAAGTAGTAAATGATAGATTAAGTTATATGCGATTGAGAGGAGCCTACAGAAAGATTAGTGTAATAAATGTTCATGCTCCTACAGAAGAAACGGAGGAAGATAAGAAATTAGAGTTCTACGAAGAGTTGTAGGAGCTATAGTCAAACATCCCAAGTTTTGATTTTAAAATGATAATAGGTGATATGAATGCTAAAGTGGGAAAGGAGGAGAGAAATAAACAAATAGCCGGGGAAGAAAGCTTACACGAAACAACTAATAAAAACGGACAATACATGATAAATTTTGCTGCAAATAATAATTTGATAGTTGAAACTACAATGTCAAGACGGAAGAATATTCACAAAGCTACGTGGATAAGCCCAGATGGCAGAACACGAAATCAGATCGACCACCTACTGATAGAGAAGATCCATTCTAGCCTGGTCCAAAACGCACGAACATATAGAGGCGCAGATATAAACTCTGACCACCTACTACTACTAGCAAAAGTTACACAAGAAATTCCAAATCTAAATAAACAAAAAAGTCAAACTCAAAATAAAAAATGGAACATCGTGGCTTTAAAAGAGTAAGGAACTAGAAAAGAATATATCCAGGCAGTAGAAAGAGGCACAAAGGACATAAATGATCATATACCTATAGATAAGAAATGGGATTTAATTAAAAAGTCAATTGAACATGGAGCAAATAAATTAGGAAATATAAAACGAACAAAGATAAAGCCTTGGTTCGACGCCGAGTGCAAAAAGCTTATAGAAGAAAAACAGAAAGTGAGACAGCTAATGCTTCAGAAGCAAACCGAGATAACAAAGGCCAGGTACATTGAAGCAAGAAGAAAAGTAAAGGCAACATGTAGGAAAAAGAAAAGGGAAATGTTAGAAAAGAAAGTAGAGGAATTGCAAAATAACTTTAATGAGAAAAGAACAAAGGAATTATACAGAATATTAAAGCAAGAAAAGCAAGGTTTCCAGCAACCACAACTTTACTTTAAAAATGACCAGGGAATGATGTGGGCAGCACACTTTAAAAAAATCCTTACATGCCAAAATAATAATCAGATTGGAGAGGAATGGTTTCAAGAAGACGAAAGAAAGTTGAGAGAACCAACAATGCAAGAAATAGAAGAGATAATGTCAAAAATGAAAAATAATAAAAGTCCCGGTGCTGATGGATTTCAAATCGAACTGTTCAAAGTAGCAAATGCAAGTCTGCTAGAAAAAGTGCATTCACTTATCTTAGAAATATGGCAAAAGAAGTGCATGCCTACTGAGTGGTCGTTAGCAATAATTCATCCAGTGTAGAAAAAAGGAAGTAAGCATAGGCAAGAAAACTATAGGCCAATATCCCTGCTGAATGTGATCTATAAAGTGTTGGCAAATTTAATCAAAACAAGATTACAAGAGGAAAGTGAACTAAAAATAGGCCAATATCAGGCCGGTTTTAAGAGTGGTAAATCAGTTGTTGACCATATATTTGCAATAAAACAAATACAGGAGAAATGTGACAGAAAAAAGGTACAAGTGCATTGTTTATTCTTAGACCTTAAGCAGGCCTAGATTAAATAGAACAGCAATATATGAGGCGATGAGATATCTAAGGTTACCTGAAGAATTAATAAAGCTAGTGAGAATGACGTTGGAAAATACTGTTAATAAAATACGTTTCGGTGGAGCTCTATCTGAAGAATTTTATAGTAATATGGGTCTAAAGCAGGGCGATCCGACATCAACTTTCCTATTCAATATTTCACTTGAGATGGTTCTAAGAAAAAGCAAAATAAGATTAGAAAATAACATATTCCCGCACTCATATCAATGTCTAGCGTATGCGGACGATTTAGTTCTCTTATCAAGGACAAGAGAAGAACTAAAAATAATGATGGGAAAATTAGAGAAGCAATTACTGGATGTAGGTTTGGAAATTAATCAAGGCAAGTCTAAATATCTAGTTTTAGGAAAACAGAAACAGGAAGCTGCACTATTGTGGAAGAGTCAAAATGGTGGCAAAACATATAATTTTGAGTGGGTTAATAGTGTGGTTTGCCTAGGTGTTGAAATCAATAGTGATGGGAATAACTATAATGAAATAGATAGGAGAATCGCAGCAGGATCAAGGTGTCTCGGTAAATATAGAAATTGATTTCGTGAAAAACAATTATCACAAGCAGCAAAGGTGAAAATCTATAAATCTATCATAAGACCAACAGTTACATATGCTAGTGAAGTTTGGGTACCAACGCAACAGTGTGTAAATAAACTGGAAATATGGGAACGAAAAATACTCCGAACGATATTTAAAGGTGTTAAAGAAGAAGGTAGATGGAAAAGAAGGACGAACGCAGAATTGGGAACTATTTAATGACGCAGGAATAAAAAACGTAATCGATCAGAACAGACTACGGTGGCTCGGTCATATAATAAGGTTACCGAACGACCAATTAACGAAGAAAATGTATAAGTAGTGATGACCAAAGAAAACTTGGTGGGAACTTGTGGAAGAAGATCTACGTAACTATGGAATTGAAAATTGGCAAACACTTGCATATAACAAAAAAGAATGGAGGAAGAGGATTCGAGCCATGGGCCTTCAGGCCTGAAGTGCTGTTATATATATATATATATATATATAGGTACATTTCCATCGCTAAGACCTCCGCTATACTCGCGGGCGCTCAAGCCTCCACCACACCTGGTGCATATATAAGGAAACTAAAAACATATTTGACTTAAGGGGAGAATGGGTAATAAAGGTTTCTATCGAGGGGTAACACTTTCCTCTAATATTGTAGATTGTATGATTGGATCGCTCTCACCTCTTACAATATATAACATTATTCGCACGCTGAGACCTCCGGCGCTGTTGCCATTTGTTTCACGTTAAAGATAAGCGTTTCAGCATTTTCTCGCTTATTCAGTCTCCTCTACACCCGGAACTCTGTCGTTCTCCTGGTCAACCGATTACGGGAGTACTAGGAGAATGCAGAAATGGAGCACAAACGCCCTCGGCTAATACTGCGATTAGACTAGATTAAGTGTAAGTTACTTAAGCAAGGCATTTGACTAAGACAAAATAGATCACTTAAAATTTTCATTTTTTTAACTTTAAAACATGCAATGTGAAACTATGTTTCGGTAATTTGGAATAAAAAGTTTATTTTCAAATAAATACAATAAAGATAAGTCTCTAGTTGCAACTTATTATTCGGAAACTAATGGAGCATGCAAATTGGTTGCCTTTAACAAAACTCTAACATTTGCAACAAACCTAGAAACTAATTTATTATAATATACTGCTCTACAAATGAACTGGACCATTTGCATATATTGGTGCAATTTTTAAAAATATTTTTCAAAAGGGCAGTCGTGGCATTCATGATTGTGTCACTATAAAAAACACTTCTTTTCACAATTTGGTTTAAAGAAAACTAACTCCATTAATAAAATATTATCATTTTAAAATTTTGAGTTTTGCGCAAATGTTGATAGCACATTGCATACAAAGTATGCCAAATTGGTGCTGAACATTTTTAAACTTTCCGAGGAGACTCAATGAACTATTAATTAACCTTTTTTTGTGATTCCTTTTAATTTTGTGAAAGATAGTTTTTGTATAATTTTATAATTTTTTAATTTTATGAATATGATTTTGTTAATTCTTAAGTTGAGATTTGAGGATAGTGGAATTAAATATGCTTAGTATGCGTATACTATAAAACAAACGCTTTTATATACGTATATATATATATTTTATGAAGTAATGTAATAAATACAATTTTTATGGGTGGTCCAGTTCATTTGTGGAGCAGTATAGTTAGAAATAAATGAAAATTAACACATTGTTTTCATAGATCTCACTTAAGATGACGATTGAAAAATTATTCAGAGAGCGCTATTATCGATTTGGTGCTTTTTTAATGAAAGCGAGGCGTGAAATTTACAAGGTTTCTCCAGTTTTAATTGCTATAATTTGTTTAAAGAGGTTTAGATCTAGCGGATAATACCATTTTCTACATCTTTTGCAATGATTTTCTGTGCTCAATGTATCTAATTTTGAATATCTCAACTTTAGTAGACACGCTTAGCACAGAAAATCAATACAGAGGATGTAGAAAATGCTATTATCCGCTAGATCTAAACCTTATTGAACAAAAATGATGGCTATTAAAACTCGAAAAACGTAGTATATTCACGCCGTGCTTTCTTCAAAAAAGCACCAAATCGATGGTAGCGCTCTCTATGGCCAATTTTTTAATCGGATCGCCATCTTAAATTATTGGGTAAGACTGTTGCAAGTGATAAAACAATTGCTATTTTTTCTGGTTCAATTTCATTAAATGCTGAAGTTTTGATTTGACTAGCACAGGGTCCCTTGAAATGCAACTCTTATCCAAAAATTTTCGGATTTCCGCCGTCGACGGATAATGTTCTTGGTCATATATGTATTTCGAAAACGCCTTCTTTAACAGAGACACCTCTTTTAGAGACCACCCTGGGAACATACACAGTTAAAAATCTCGGATTCTTTTTGCCGTCTGAATTGGTAGAAGTTTTTGTATGATTATTAGTTTATCGCAATCGGAAGATATAATAGAACTTAGGCAAATTATACTTAATTAATATAATATATTATAATTAATATAATAATAATTATTCTTACTCGTTTTTTCCGTTCCACCTCTACTTGATCCTCCAGCCACATTTCTCTTTGAAACATTCCTTTTTTTGCTCCTTGCCCTGCACTCATCTCCACTCATTGAACTGCTATCCTCGTCACTGTTTATTTTCTCTTCGTTAGTACGTCTTTCCACATTCTCCTCTACATCTTCCAACACAGCTCTGATTAGTTTTTCTCGCTTTTTAATCGTGATTTTAAGATCTTTCATTCCTTCCTCCATTATCGAGCCGACTTCGTTATTGTCCGCTGTGAATATCAAATTTCAATTTATCGTCAAAAATTGTATTATGTTCTTACTATCATCATGGCTATATGGTGGAGAACTGAACTCTTTACTATTTAAATGGTCTTCTTTGGTAAATTTTTGCAAAATGTTCTTAGGTATTTCTTCGTCGCTTCCATCTTTTTCCATATCTTCATCAATTTCCTCGTTACGTACCCCATCGTAATAATAGCTCTTCAACACTTTCAAATCGTTTTCCTCGACATATTTACAATCAATGTCGATGTCTGATAAAGATTTTCCTTTGTGTTCTATGGGCACACCATTTTCGATCATTAGCAACAGTTTTGACAACTTCGCTGTCTGATAAACATCTACAGGAAGGCGGAAAATTAACAAATAAAAAAAAATCAATTAGAGGATTTCGAGATCTTACTCATAAAACTTTTCATGAGTCTTAACCGTGTGACCCATGAAATTGGAAAACTGTTTGACATCGCCTTTCGAGAAAGTCAAGATCTGCATTACCGTGGCAATTTGTTTTCTCAGACGATTACTAGTTGTTGTGAAAAAATAAACTTAACATTAACTGTTACTTGTAGCTGTAGCTAATTTGTAAGCAAGTCGATACTCTGTACTGTAGCTCTAATGTATCGAACAGTAGTTAAAACTGATTTGACAGTTAGAATCATGTATAATTAGTGTAATAAAATATTCTCAACAGGTTATGGGTGCAGCACGCTACCTAAACGCGTAAAAGTGTAAATATCCAGTGTAAATAACTCAAGACTAAATGAAAATTAACTCTAATTGGAGTAGTGCATGTGCGGTTTTGTTTTGAACTCGAACACTACAAGAAAAAGTGCGCGTAACGACGTGACGTTCTTTTGTGACATCAAATCAAGAATATAACTGCCAACAAGTGCGTTTATTTAATTATCTTGGGCGAGCTATGGATATATCAAAAATCCCTACAATCAAGCTAGAAGGCGCAAGTAATTGGGATCGCTGGAAGAAGCAAATGGAAATGCTACTAATCTGCTCCAAATCACTAGGTTATATCAACGGAAGCAACAAAGCTCCGATAAAACCGACCGCAACTGGCGATGCTCAAAACGATCAAAACGCCCTAGTAGCATACGAAAAAGCTGATGATGAGTTCCAAGTCAACGATGCTAAAGTAAGGTATGCTCTAATACAATATTTAGAAGATGAACCGTATAAAAAGCTCGGGGTTTGTGAAACGTCGTACGATGTGTGGCAAAAACTACTATCGTTTTATGAACAACGCGACAGCCACCGGCTCGATCGACTTGCAACTAAATTCTTTACTGCTGTAAAAAATGCAAATTCTAGTATATATGATTTTATTACCGAATTACAACAAACTTATAATGATTTTGTTATGGAAATGCGTAGCCAGTACAAAGTTGAACTACCGGAAGAATTGCTTATGCTGCGAATTACAGCAACATTGCCGAGCGAATACGATACTGTGAGACAAATTTGGGAAGCAACTCCACTTGCCGAACGCAAGCTAACTGTACTTATAGAACGACTTCGAAGTTTTGAAATTCGTTCAGCCGAAGACGAAACAAACACCGCCTTTGTTGCCAAATCAAAATTTGCCACAAACCAAAATAAAAAATATTGTTCGCATTGCAAAAAGCCAAGCCACAATGAAAGTCAGTGTTGGTCATTACATCCTGATAAAAAGCCAAAACGAAAAACCAAACAAAACTGCAGAGAAGCAAAAGTCACCAAAAATGAATTAACGAAAGATGATTCATCTGTCAAAAATAATTTAGGTGCATTCTTCGCGTCAGCCCTTGTTGCGTCATCGGAAGGAAATCCAAATCTATGGGTTTTTGATACAGGAGCATCAGCACACATGACATCAAACAAAAATTACTTTCGGTCGTATGAACCATTTCCAATCAAACACATGATAAAAACTGCCGATGGATCGGACATTATAGCTCTTGGCTATGGCACAGTTGACGTCGAAGTTCTTGTCAATGACGAATGGAAAAATAACCAGTTAACTAATGTCTGGTATGTACCCAATTGTAATCCCAATTTATTTGCACTAAGTCCAACGCTACATAAGGGCTGCAAATGGGAGATCAATGAAAATGGCATACGCGGTCTACGAAATGGGTGTGTTGTTATTACTGGAGAACAAATCGATGGCTTACCCCATGTAAACATACGAGTCGTCATACCAGAATCACCAGCAAAAATTTACTTTGCAAACAAAACTGCCAGTCTGCAAATGTACCACGAACGGTTTGGCCATCAAGGAAAAAGTCACGTTAAAATGGTATTAAGACAACGCGGAATTCAATACGAGTCCGACGAGAGCGAGTTTTGCAAAGGATGTGTGTTAGGAAAACAAACACAACGTCATTTCGGATCAAGACACGAACGAGCAACGACAAGAGGTGAAACAATAAATGCAGACGTCGATGGACCAATGTCTGTACTATCACTTGGTGGATCAAACTATTTTGTTTGTTTCAAAGATGATTTTACCAAATATCGTCGGGTATTCATGATCAAAAACAAGTCTGAGGTTGCAAGTAAACTTCAAGTCTTTATCAATGAAGCGAAAACAGCCGGAATCACGATCAAATCATTTAGGTCGGATGGTGGAAAGGAGTTTGACTGCAAAGATGTTCATAAGGTTTTAGAAAACAATGGGATCGAATTCAAGAAATCTATGCCATACACACCACAACAAAACGGTGCTGCCGAACGGGAAAATCGAATCCTGACCGAATGTGCAAGAACCATGATGCAAACAGCTAACTTACCAACAAAATTCTGGGGTGAAGCAATCAACACTGCAGCTTATATTTTAAATCGTACAGGACCGACACCAATCAAAGGAAAGTCACCTTACGAGCTGTGGTTTGACAAGTCCGCACCTAGAATCGACCAAATGCGTCCGTTTGGTATAGAATGTTATGCACTAGTGCCGAAGCAGAGGCGCCGTAAATGGGATGCTCGAAGTCAACAAGGTATTCTAGTAGGATACGAAGGCGACTTCGATGGATATAGAGTCTGGATACCATCGCAAAGCAAAGTTGTTCAATCTGCCAATGTCCAATTCGTACCGGAAAAGCCGCTGGAACCAAGTATTGAAAACTTCATTGATAACTCACAGGAAGAATTAGTTTCAACTGTCGTGGACGAAATTGTTATCAGCAAAAATCAAGGTTCAGAGGAAGATGGACACGAAGATACTGAATCCACCTTGGACGAGAGTAGCGGATCTGACAGAGAAAGTGAAATCGGTGAAAACTCATCTTCACGATATTCACTTCGTGATCGATCAAAGATACAAGCTTCTAAATGGGAAAAGGACTTTCATGTCTACATTACCCAAGGTCAAACGCCAAATACATTCAATGAAGCAATGCAATCAGATGAAAAAGCATCCTGGTTAAATGCAATGAAGGATGAAATCTCATCGCTAGCTGAAAATGAAGTTTGGGAATTGGTTGATTTGCCTGTGGGAAAGCGAGTCATCAACAGTCGTTGGGTTCTAAAAAGGAAGACAAAAGAAAACGGTGAAATTGATAGATTCAAGGCAAGATTAGTCGCAAAAGGCTATGTCCAAGAATACGGTATAAACTATGATGAAACCTTTAGCCCCGTGGCTCGATTCGACACTGTAAGAACAGTGCTGGCAGTTGCCGCAAATGAACAGTTACAGTTGAGACAATTCGATGTTAAGACAGCGTTTCTGTATGGGGAACTAACTGACGAAATTTACATGACTCAACCTGATGGATTTGATGATGGGAGTGGCCGAGTTTGCAGACTTAAGAAAAGTATTTACGGACTCAAACAATCTCCCAGATGTTGGAATCAACGACTAGTTAACTTCCTAACAAAGACTGGCCTAAAGCAATCAACAGCCGATCCATGTCTATTTGTACGCAAACAGCAAGGAAGAAAACTAATAGTAGCCGTCTATGTTGATGATGGACTGATCGCAGGTAGTGATAATATAGTTATCAGCGAGTTCATCAACCAACTGAAGAATGAATTCCAAATCACAGTTGGTCAGTTAGAGAATTATCTAGGAATGCAAATCGAACAGAGAAAAGATGGAACTATCTTTGTACACCAGTCAAGTTATGTTCAAAAGATTATTGATCGATTTAACATGACGAGTGCCAACAAAGTTACCACGCCTCTAGTTGCTGGAGAAGTTACTCAGGAACAAAGCCCTCCTATCAAGGACGTACCATATCGCGAAGCAGTGGGATGTCTAATGTTCCTAATGATTAGAACCAGACCTGATTTAGCATACGCTGTTGGAAAAGCTTCCCGAGTATTAGACAAACCTAAGGTGAGTGACTGGTCAGCTGTAAAAAGAATGTTTAAGTATTTACAGGGCACAAAAGATTATGGTATCAAATTTCTACCCAGATGGAAAACAGGCCAACTTGAAGCATACAGCGATGCAAGCTATGCTGAAGACAGAGAGTCTGGACGCTCGACCAGTGGTGTAGTCTGCAGATACAGTGGTGGCATAATTTCCTGGAAAAGTCAAAAACAGTCTGTGTCAGCACTCTCAACCACCGAAGCCGAGCTAATAGCTGCTTGTGAGGGAGCTAAGGAGATAGTGTGGCTAACTAGGATGTTAAATGAATTAAGCCATTTAACTGAGAAGCCTGTATTATTAATCGACAATCAAAGCACAATTAGACTCATAGGAAATCCAGAGTTCCACAATCGCACGAAGCACATTAAAGTACGATTTTACTATGTTCGAGAAAAAGTTGAAGATGAAGAAATTGGTATCAAGCATGTGAGTAGCAATGATCAATTAGCAGATATCATGACCAAACCATTTGCAAGTGCTCGATTTGAAAAACTTCGTGAAATGATTGGTGTTAGTGCTAAATGCAACTAAAAACAAGCGAGTAATGCAAACGTTAATGTTTCGTTTAAGAGGAAGTGTTGTGAAAAAATAAACTTAACATTAACTGTTACTTGTAGCTGTAGCTAATTTGTAAGCAAGTCGATACTCTGTACTGTAGCTCTAATGTATCGAACAGTAGTTAAAACTGATTTGACAGTTAGAATCATGTATAATTAGTGTAATAAAATATTCTCAACACTAGTAATAGCAGCAGGGTTTTGCAAGGGCATCCGTCTAGTGAGCTAGCTAAGTTTTCCCCACTTCACCTTGTGTCCTGCGATCGAAAAGAGGTAGTCGTTATCTTCGAAAAAATACTTGTGTCTAAGTTTCAAACATACTTGTATGAATTCATGGATATTCTTAGGTATTAAGACTACCACTGCTCGAGATCCTTTACCACTATTCAACACCCTCCTGTAACGCGTTGCCAGAACTTTCTCAGTCGCCGATAGCGCATCTTCAAAATCTTTGAAATTACTCTTTTGCTCATTCTTGTAGTCTGATATTTTCATATACTACACATCACCAATTCTTCTTCTATTAAAAATGATGAGTAATGATAGGACACATTGCACAAGAGTTTTGTAGTCATTCATTTTATCCTTATCATCTTTGAAAGCTGCAACATTTTTCTTAGCGATTTTATGTCTCCTCTCTGAAAAGTTTGATATCAGACACCAATGCAATCAACAGTGGCTTGTTCCAATTCTTCTCTTGTAAATCCCTGCTTGCCAAAGAGGCCATTTCAATGTTCCACCTGGAGATTACTAGCTGCTTCATATTGTTGTATCACCCCGAGTTCTCGATCTAAATTCTTTCGTATCTTTTAGAGCTAAATGATACAGATCATCACAAAGCAGTTTTAGATTGCCTCCGAAATGCAATGCTAAGCTAGGTGCAGCGAAGTTTCTATTGGTATGATCGTAAGCAGCTAAATTTTTCACTGCATACAATAGTGTCAAAATGACAAGGACGGAGTAAGTTTTGCATCTCAATTTGATTGATTGCTCATAAGCTTACGGCATTCTGCTAATAATCTTCCAAATTTCCTCATTTTGTTGCTACACGTCTAGACACTCTTTTCCTTTTTGTGTTTCTTCAGATACGAGTTTCCAAAATAGGTTATCAACAAATCCTTTTTCGCAGCAAACGCAATATCATCCCCTCTCATCATATCAAACACCTTTTCCTTCACTTCCAATCGAGCTAAGGTATTTGTTGCGTCCAGCTTGCACGCGGTGAATGTTTGTGATTTCGAAACAGTGTTAGAAACACTTTCTCTATGTATGTCGTGAGTGAATAATTTTACATGCCTTCTCAAATAAGATTTTTTATACAAGCCCTTGCACTGCTTGCATGGATAATACTGGGGATCTTGGTCCTGGCTTTTGTTGTCGTCATCCAAATTCCTGCGTGCGGGCACAGTATCACCGTCGATATACACCGTGTTTTAAACGAAGTGTGCACTATTGCTAACTTCTTTATTATTGGACGTACGATATCGGTTAAATTAGCAAACTAGTAGCATTTTTTCTGTGGATTAGAATGACTAAAACAGAAAAACAATTGAACATCGCCTTCTCGAGAAATTTGAAAAAGTTTACTTTTGTTAAATGGAACACCCTGTATATTTTTGTATAAAACGATTGAAAATCGCGATCTAAACATAAAAGTTCATATAAGGTGCGGGATTAAAACTGAATTATTTGCCTCACTAACGTTCGGCTAAATAAACTTCAGCTTCGCCACATAAAGTATCACTTTTCCTCCTAATAACATAATCTAATATTTTTTGTGATGCTTTTTGAATTTCTTGGGTTATATTCGTGACAACGGTAAAGTCTTCAATATATTATTTTAATCTCAACTTAAATTTTTAATTGTGGATTTTGAAAGAACTGCACGTACTTTTTCTACATACAGTAATGCAATGTAGAAGGTATGCTGCAAAAAAATCTTTTTGAGATAAACTGCACTGTTCTTCATTTGAAACATTACTTCGGGTGTTATAAGCCGCACTTCCATTCGGATTCTGTCGTTTAAATAATCTACATTATACAAAGTCGTAGAAGGAACATTTATTAGATTTTTCATTTTTCATAATTATGTATTTACCAAACACCCTCCAATCCCTTCGACAAAACAACCCCTAAATAGCCTAAATATTAAAAAGCTTGCAGGTCACGGTGGCTTTATAGTACTAAGACTAGGTACCTCATCTGACCGCTGTATATATTTTCCCCCACCCCAACTCCTTTTTAATGAGACAACCCCTAAATCTTGAACAAGTGCAGATAAGGGTAACCCGGTTATGTTCTGCTATACGCCATTTACCATAGGAACAGCGGCTGAATGTTCTAGGATTCCAGACATTGTTCACTAGAAGACTGCGAAGTAACTTAATCGAGACTTATAAAGTCTTGAATGGGTATTATTCTGTGCAAATTAACATTTTTCTAATTAGTAATGATGAGAGATTGCGTGGACATAATTACAAGTTGGTGTGCGAAAAACTTCGTATACTGTGTCGACAGCACAAATAGGGTTTTTTTACATGGAACGGTCTCGATAGCAATGTTGTGAACTCATCTTCAGTTATTTTTTTTTAAAACGCATACGATGAGCTGAATAGTAAACATTTTTTTAAATTTATGAGTATGTTCAATATTTGAATCCGATATGTAGATAGAATATTAATTTATTTATGCTATGACTTTGGTTTGAGGTCGTGCAGCACCCTTCTATCTAACAGCATTATATTTTACCCTTTAACTTCACCTTCTTTTGAAGAAAACATTCCCTAAATTTCGAGACCATTACAAATCTTGCAGGTTACTATGGTTTTATGGCCCTAACGCAATGTTCCGTTTGACAGCATAGTTTCTTACTCCCCATTTGGGAAAAATTGGGGTAACCATTTAAAACAAATATCAATGACGTCAACTTTGCTACAAAAATGCCCAAAAAAAATCAAGACCTACCTCAAAAAGTGGCATTTGAACAGAATCTCTTAGCATGTCTCAGCGATTTTGAAAAAAATTATAACAATTTTATCGAACCTATACATTACTTTCGAAAGCAGTGTATAAATTTAAATCCCTTAATGCCCGTGATGACCCACAAATACCTGAATATTTCCTGCTGGAGTTTGTACTAGAATAGAGAAGTTAGAAATTATAGTTGGTGAACTACGGTTAAATACTCACGTAAGACGGTACAAAGCATCTTCCATTCATGAAAACAGTTTCAGTGACAAACAAAATATTCAATGACAGATTGCAGTTTTCCTGTTCTTCCTAAAACTGCCGGTTGTTTGTACCTATCTCTGCCGTTAAGAGAACGATTACTTTTACTACGATGTTGCCAAATGTAGGAGGCGATAAAGAGCGATGTTTATCTATAATTGTTGCGAAAATATGGAGGAGGTTACAACGTGCCAAGTATAAATATACGCAAACGACCGTAGCGCTCGTGGCGAACGGCTGAACTAAAGACGAATATGTTTCGACAAACAACGGATCTTATGACCTCCATCAGAAATTTGAGAGGTAGATAGCTGCCATTTAGTCTAATGCCCCACTCTTTTATTTCACAGGATACGTTATCACCTCCGAAACCGGAGGTGGTAACGTCATATATGAGGTCACAACGTACGCTGTTTATATAAAACGGAGGCGTTAAGGTATAGGTTATGAATATATATATATATATATATATATATATATAGTTCAATATGTTGACTGGGAGCGGAAGAACATCCAACCCTCAGTACTGGGCACAATATTCAGAGCTTTATTGGTTAGGAAATTAAAACCACATTGTATTCTGTCGCAGACGTTTCGGAATTTTTTATTTTATTCCATTTTCAATGCCTAAAGAAGAATTTACAATAGTACAAAGGTGATCTAACAAGCAGTTTATGAACTTACCGCAAAATACTAGCGTACAACCTTAAAGCTGTTAACATGTGTTGATGGAAAATTTATAAATTAAATATGGAAGGAATTGGTGAAGCCTCATTTCTTATTAATCTTAGAAGCACACTACGTACTACTGATTGTTATAATTACACGTTAAAATACACAGACACAATTAAAATCAGTTTAAAAGTTGTTAATTTGTACAATCTAGGTCATGGCTGACAAGGTCACTGCAGTTATAAAATGTATGAACTTCCTGCATGTTTGATAGTTCGCGCATGCGTAAAGGTGCACGCGTCTAAATGTTACGAGGGGAGACCAAGAAGTGGTTGGACTGTCCACCTTATTGAATGAAAATAATTTGAGTTTAAAGTTAAAGATTTAAGGAAAATTTGTTGTTTGCCATAGATAGCAAGAGGTGATAGGAAACACTTAAACTGTCAATATCTTTTTTTGAATTTAATGCATTCGAAGTCCCAAAAATGCTACACATTTCTATAAAAGTACGTCTACTAGTGTTAGGTTCAATAGTTATAATTTCGGGATTTGCAAAATCCATGCTATGGCCAGTATTGCTGACATGAGTGGCTAACGCACAGGCTTTGGGTTTGACTTTGGAGTCACTCTTGTGTTGGGTTAGCCTAGCATTGAGTCTTTGGGCTGATTGTCCGATGTACGATGAGTCACAATTTTGGCAATTAATTTGGTAGACTGCATACGGAGTTGAAAGGGTTGGTGTTTTGTCCTTGAGTTTAGAAAAATAATCTTTCAAGACATGCTGATGTTTGTCTGCAATAGTGATGTGAACCTGGTTGCGGAAAATTCCGGAATTTTCCGCAACCAGGTTCACATCACTATTGCAGACAAACATCAGCATGTCTTGAAAGATTATTTTTCTAAACTCAAGGACAAAACACCAACCCTTTCAACTCCGTATGCAGTCTACCAAATTAATTGCCAAAATTGTGACTCATCGTACATCGGACAATCAGCCCAAAGACTCAATGCTAGGCTAACCCAACACAAGAGTGACTCCAAAGTCAAACCCAAAGCCTGTGCGTTAGCCACTCATGTCAGCAATACTGGCCATAGCATGGATTTTGCAAATCCCGAAATTATAACTATTGAACCTAACACTAGTAGACGTACTTTTATAGAAATGTGTAGCATTTTTGGGACTTCGAATGCATTAAATTCAAAAAAAGATATTGACAGTTTAAGTGTTTCCTATCACCTCTTGCTATCTATGGCAAACAACAAATTTTCCTTAAATCTTTAACTTTAAACTCAAATTATTTTCATTCAATAAGGTGGACAGTCCAACCACTTCTTGGTCTCCCCTCGTAACATTTAGACGCGTGCACCTTTACGCATGCGCGAACTATCAAACATGCAGGAAGTTCATACATTTTATAACTGCAGTGACCTTGTCAGCCATGACCTAGATTGTACAAATTAACAACTTTTAAACTGATTTTAATTGTGTCTGTGTATTTTAACGTGTAATTATAACAATCAGTAGTACGTAGTGTGCTTCTAAGATTAATAAGAAATGAGGCTTCACCAATTCCTTCCATATTTAATTTATAAATTTTCCATCAACACATGTTAACAGCTTTAAGGTTGTACGCTAGTATTTTGCGGTAAGTTCATAAACTGCTTGTTAGATCACCTTTGTACTATTGTAAATTCTTCTTTAGGCATTGAAAATGGAATAAAATAAAAAATTCCGAAACGTCTGCGACAGAATACAATGTGGTTTTAATTTCCTATATATATATATATATATATATATATATATATATATATATGAGTTAACCTTCTGTTATTTAACAACCAGTTTAACCTGAGGTGGAAAGACGAAGCCTAAGTCACGTATTTTTGTAACGGATTGTAATGTCATTTTAATTTTATTTTGCTTCGATAAATTTTTTTAGTACGGCCCTGTGGACCCGAGTTTATAATTAAATTTATTCCGGCAGGCATTGGAATTCCGCGACGTGCATATTCCTTTGGTAAGCAATTTTTTAAAATACTGTAGGATAACTTGGGGGGAGATGGTGAACCGGGTGGGATGGTGAACGGCATTTTTTTAATCTACTGCTCGATAGATGTCGCTGGTAGTGCCGCAGTGTGTTCTGTTGAGCCGAATTGTTAGTAGTATGAATCACCTGTGTTTAGTTGTTGATCGGTTTGTGAGCAAATTATAGAAAATTATTTCGTGGTACATATAATTTATTTAGAGTTGGTAGTTTATGTTCAAAATCATTGGTTAAAATACCAGGTGAGATATTATAACTGCATATACTTATGATTTAAAGTTCATATCCGTGTTCTAACCTCAAAATTAAAGTAAACCTCTATCGGTTTATCTGTAAAAGAATTCACCATCTCTCCCGTGGTAACGGAAGAGATGCAAAACCTAGATATGGGATAGATCGTGAACCTTTATACAATCGATAATATCAATATTAATAGTACATAGTCTTGTCTTTTCAGAATACCTACCATGCCGACATTTTATAAAATAAAACAAGGCTCCACACGAGGCCAAAGCATTGAGAAATGATGTGAGTGCCATTGAAAATGACGGAAGGGCATCAAAATCATTTGGTGTGCCATGGTCCACACTGAAACGAATAATTACAAACAATTGCTTACGAAAAAAGTCTCTGGGTCCATCATCAGTATTAGGAACTGAAAATTAAAAGAAAATCGTCCAGCATATCAAGAAAATGCAAAATCATGGATTTACGCCTACAAGGAATGAGGTACGGTCGATGGCCTATAGATTAGCGGAACAGTTAAAAATTAAGCACAATTTTAATAAAATCAGGGAAATGGCGGGCACCGATTGGCTGCACTTATTTTTAAATCGCAATACTGAGCTTTCTATCAGAAAATCTGAGGGAACTTCGCAACCTCGTGCTGAAAATATGAACAAGGAAAATGTCATGAAATAATTTGATTTACTTCAGGACATTCTAGTTCAACATAATTTAATTAATCACCCCGGGAATATTTTCAATATTGACGAGACAGGGCTCCAGCTGAATAATAAACCTGGGTATGTTGTGGCTGCTAAGGGTTCGAAGTCTGTTTCCAATATCACCTCTGGAGAAAAGGCGAAACTATTTCCGTGATTGCTTGTTGTAACGGCGGAAAGAAAAAACTGAAAAACCAGAGCACAAGGACGGCATGCCGCCCGGTTCGGTTATTTATATGTCACAAAAATCAGCTTATGTGACAAGTGAGATTTTTTTCTTATGGCTAAAGAATCACTTTTTACCAAGAAAGCCGACAGGAATAATATTAATGATACTGGATGGTCACAGTTCCCACTGCAGCTCAGTGGAAATGCTTGAGTTTGCTGAAGAAAACAATATTTATTTACTCTGCCTACCCAGCCATACTACCCATTACTTGCAGCCGCTGGATAGGGCCTTCTTCAAATCCTTAAAAACATTCTATTACAATGCATGTAATTTATTTATAAAAACGAACCCTACAAGAAAAATCAATAGGCTTGTATTTGGTAGATTGTTATGTGAAGCATGGACAAAGGCAGCTACCGTAAGCAATGGGTTATCAGGTTTCCGGGCTACAGGTATTGTTCCATTTAATCCCCATGTTGTTCCGGATTATGCCTTCTTAACAGATGTTGCACCTCAGACCGAAATTTACCAACCAGACTCTTCACACCACCCACCTGCAACACAGGTAGAAAATCCCCAGCCAGGCCCTTCACATCAGCCATTCACAACCAATAACGTAACACGAATTTCGATTTCTCCTGAACCAGGACTTTCAACTTTAGTTTCAAATGAGATGCCATTAGCAAGCTGCAGTATTTCAGCTTCAAATAACTTCACTGATGATATCACGCCCGGAAAAATGTTGGACCAAATTTCTCCCGTTCCCAACTTACCTAGAATTGAAACTGCTCGCAAAAGAGCCAGAAATTTAGCTTCAGTTTTAAATGCAGAAAGCAATATAGAAGTTTTAAAGGAAAAAATGCTGTTAAAGAGCAATAAAATAGTAAAAGAACAAGGCGAAAGAAACCAAAATAACTGTCAAAAGAAATAAATTAGAAATCCTGACACATCAGACGAAAGTGAACCCGAACTAGGTGATGAAGACGAAATAAGCGATAATAGCAATGATTACTGCGTAGGATATGGTGAAGAATATAAAGCCACCAAGAAGAACGTTGATTGGATTAAGTGTGTGCGGTATGAGCGCTGGCTGCACGAAGATTGCACCAAATATGAAAATAGTTGTGATACATGTGGACAATTTTTATCCAAACATAAACAAAAGTAATGTGGTGACGTTACAATTGTTATTTCTAGAATCACCATCTCACCCATATATCATTCACCAACTAACCCATACATCTATGGTGAGATGGTGAACCAACTGTTTTTTTGATTTTGAATTATTTATTTTCCTAAACCTAATAGCATTTAGTTTACCTGTATTATGTTTAAGTTTATGATTCGTAATGCCTTGCAAATGTCCAGTTTTGTCTATCTATATATTTTTAGAAAAATACGATTTTTTAAAGTTTTATTCACTATCTCCCCCCAAGTTACCCTATAGCTGACCGATTGTACAAGGCCAAGTGACTTTCTTTCTTCGAAACTAAATTACAAAACAATATCTTCTTAGCTTCGCGAATTACGGAACCCAAGCTCGCTGGAAACGTTTAAATAACCAGTCAAATGTTCTGGATTTTTCCTTTACCAAATACATACGCAACAACTTGAGATCATTGTGGAATTTTCTTTTGTGAGCTGTGCCTTGTGCACGGTTGCAGTGACGTAATTCGCTGTCGTTTCCTTATTGTTTGGTCGGGGTTTCCCCCGAGTTCTTTGCAAGATTTCTTTTTAGTGGTGCAATAATGGGACAGAAAATTTAGCTGGTATTGGTGGAAGTGAGATGGATTCATTCCGTCGCGGGGGGGCGTTATCAAGCCTGGTGCATTCAGAATTAATTGTCACCCAGCCCCCGACTAGAACAGACGCGAATGAATTGTGACCGCCGGTCGCCGCAAAGGCGATCGGCGAGGCTCCTTGACGAACTTAAAGTTTCGCGTTTGGTTTTTTTGTGACCGAATTATTGGTGCATTTTTAACGATTTGGACTGGCCGAATTATGAAGGAAGTTTACTGAAAGTTTTGGGGCGTAGTGTGACCGACGTAATAATTTCCGGGGCAAAGTGTTTATTTCCGTTTTAGCGTTTTTGCTCACCTGCTTGTGGGAAAAAATTGCTTTATTGCACATTCAAAGAAACCTCTCGATTAATCCTCGTAAGTTCTCGCACCTAGTGAGAAGAATTGCAGCTGCAAATCCTGTTTGCCTCGTGCCACTCGTAACGCTGCCCTTTTGGCATCTCCTGTGAGGAACTTCTTCATTTCGGCCGAATTTCGACTTCAACCTTGTGGGTGCTGCCCCCGTCGCCGCTAAGCCTCATCAGGTCCGGCTGAGTCACCTGCCATCCCCTAAACAGTATGTGATCTGGCTGAAGATAAGTGTAAAATTTGTACTTTCCTTTATTAAATGTAACACGGGAGTGCCGCGATTATCTATAGTGTGCGCCGCATTTTATGGAACATATAGCCTCATTATTTGCGTATAGTTGGGGGAATTACCCCTGTTATGTTTTTGGTATGCAATAACTTGATTGTAATTTAGTGGGTAAGATAACTTCTTTTGCTGGGATTCCGATAACTTTTCAGTTAGGGTGTAGCATTTTTATGGCCGACTTGTGGCTTTGCTTGTGTGTGTGTTGGATTATTAAATATTAATATTGTCAGAATCAGTGTATTTATTTGATTAAATTCTGAAATCTGGGGTCCTCAACCCGTACTGGCGAAGGCCGAGTGTAGTCAAATGTGAAGCTAGAACATGTGCTTTTACTGAACAAGCTTGAAGAATATCGGCTTGAGTGAATTTTCAAACCTTTCAGGAAGGTGGCCATAAGGTAAGTCTTTTGAGGCCACCTTGTGTGTACCTGCCGACTTGGAGGGAGCTTAGCGGACGGCGAAGAGGCAGTTTGCAGCGACCCCGGCGAATTTCTCATAGCTCCGTGACGTTTCTCGGTTGGGCCACGAGAGCTTTTCATCCCCCAAAGTGAGTGGCGCCTCGAGAAATAATATTTTGAGCAAGTATACAGTAAATGCCGTCGGTTTTGAGTGAGCTTTCGAACCACCCCTTCCTGATTGAGCTAAATTGAGGGTAACAGGAACACCGCCATCTGTTCCGACACATTTTAAGATCTGTGTTATTGCGTTATTTTACAATTACTGCGGTGTTTTAAAGACTAAAATGATGTCAGACGATTGCCGGTGGCTCGTCTACCGGCCAGAAAGGTTGGGTGCTCGTCTGGTGCCCCTCATAGCAGAATAAATAGTAAGAAATTAGTTTGGGGGGGGGGGGTTACAATCTGGCTAATAGTGAGGTCACTGCGCTGCCGGATTGTGTACTGCTTAGAGAAGCACAGTGAGACAAATAGTCGGTACGCACACAGTCTTACTAACAAGTTTCCTTGCGGTGTCGGACTTTTTACACCTAGTGAGGAGAAACAGAGGCAAAGAGTCGGTGAGCACACAGTTTTACTAACAAGCTTTCTTGCGGTATCGGACTGTGCTACATCTAGCGAAGCAAGGATTAAACGGTTGTTATCTGCCACAGTAGTTACCGAATTACGCGTAGAACTACCGCATGCACCAGACTTGGCTCTCTTCCCCCTGCAGTCCTATTCAGATACGTTATATACAAATTACGGAAACTCCTCCATTCCTGGTCGCGGAGTGTCGAAGCAATGACAAGAAATTTAAATTTAGTTTCCAGAGCGGCGCTACGCTAATCGGTGGTTGCCTTTCAAAACCCCACCACTGCTTAATCCATTTCCAAACAAGTTTTAAAGTGGAATTTCCCACGGAATTTTTGAAACTGCCCTCAACACGTGTTCCTTTGGTAGAAATAGCAACATCATAAATTTTAAACTAAATTAGTTGACGGTTTTGGTGCTATTTGTTTCGACCGCCGGTCGTTCTAAATCCTCCTAATCCCATGTTATAAATTTAACACAGTTTTCGGCATGTCCCGCTGCATTCCTAACCGTTGCAACAGATATCGGCTTACACCCTATTCAAATCAATCCACAGCTTTCGTTTAAGATCTATAATGGTTTACCTATGACTACAATGATTCTTTACATCTGGTTATAAAGATACGAGTCTTTTATTGTCTTTCCTGAAAATAACCTAAATAAAATGTACGTGCATACGCGGCCCTCACAGTCTCCCCTAAAGGTTTTCGTGGGGCCTTGCAGAGTTGCCCACGGATAATTTTATTGGTATATGGTAACAACTTAAAACTTTATTAAATAAACTGGCTTCGATTTAGTCTCTGGACTGACTTGATAAAATAATCAACCTTGCTTTTATGCTAATAAAATTGCTAATATAGTAGGATATGAAAAGCCCCAAAAAGCTATTAAAGACCATGACACAGTAAAAAAAGCAACAAATTAAATGCACAGTATTTTATTAAAACATCAAGTATATTTGCTCAGTAGAAATAATAAGTGTCAAGTAAATCTAATATATGTTATGTAAGATAATAAATGTTCAGTAAAAATTATAAATGCACAATAAAAATGTTAAACGTCCAGTAACAATTACAATGATTAGTAAAATAATAGATGTTTAGTAAAATGGTAATCTTTTGGTAAAAATAGTAGACAATCAGTAAGAAAACAATAAGCGCACAGTAAAATAATAAACCTTCAGTAAAACTTATAGATGTTCAGGAAAAATACAGAGTGTTTAGTACAAATAATATGTTTCATTCAAAAAATCAAAAGCGACAGTAAGAAGTTTAATTTTCAATAAAGCAAGGTAACAAATTAAATGCGCATTATGCTATTAAAACCATAAGTAAATTTGTTCAGTAAAAAACCTTATCTTTAGTAAATAAAATAAAGAGACCGCAATATAAAAAATGTTTAGTAAAATAAAATATATTCAGTAAAAATAATATACGATCCATAAAATCTATGGCCAACAGAATAATATTAAAAGAAATATTATTTATATATTATTACGTAGGCGTTTACCAAAACACTCGCGAGAATGTTAATGCAGATAACCTGGATTGCATAGAATATGTCTACTATCAGGCATAGCCAAATTAACAATGGAAAATTATTGGGCGATCAACTATTGCTTTGTGGCCATCGAGGTACGTGATTGGTAAAAAATGACAAAAGTCAAATTAATTTCAAATTGTTTGCATTTCTGACCAATCGCGTACTTCAATGCGCACATAGCAGTAATTGATCTTTTCACAATTTCTCAATGATAATTGTCCTATGTCTGATACTCTGCGAGACACACTGTATATATACTCCCAATGAAGTCATTATAAAAAAAAAGAAACGACAAATACGATACAAACTTGTATATTTGAATAAAAAAAGTAACAAAAATAAATACTCTGTTAAATACAAGAATAAGAATTTAAATATGTTCCGCTAGTACGTAAATATATAAGGAAGCCGCGTGGCGCTGTTGGGTAAGCGCCAGACTTGCATTAAGCAAGTCCTCGGTTCGAATCCCGCGGGAGTCGGAATTTTTCCGCCTTGTTGATTGGAATCGGGCTCGGTGAGACCATTCACAGTTGGGCACCAAATTAACTGTGCTCTACTCAGAACCACAGACCTAAGAGATAGAGTAACAAGGTCAACACATCACCAATACACACACTTCATACAATGGTTGCGGCGCAAGCACCAAAGGCGCGATCCAACTCTGTATCCCGAATCCGGGGCAAGTTGATCATTGTACCGCCAGATGCCAGCGATAAAGCACCAGCCTCGACACCGCAAGGTAAATGAGGTTACAGATAATACATACATACATACGTAAATATATAACATATATTATTAGAGCAGCAAAGCTCTCTTGACTTGCGTTGGACGACCTCTGCGTCGTTTTTGTCCTATTGGGATGGTTTTTACTTCTGGAGATGCGCTCACTATTTTCAGTCTTATTGCTAGTGCAACGATGTGTTTTTTAGGAATTCTGCACACTCACAATGGCCATCAAGCCATTAATTTTTATCTTGGGGAAAACTGTTCTCCAAATTTTGAACATCACAGATTTAAACTCATCAAATGAAGAAAAATCTAGGCCATCCTTTTTTGTCGCACCAAATTCTTATAAGTCACATTACCAGCAGAAATAATGTAGCTATTATTGTCATTATTTGTACCGTCTGTTTCACTTTCCAGAATTATATTTTCTGCAGTTTAGCCCACTTATTAACACAAACCTGACCTCAAATATCCAGCCGGTAAAGGAAGTCGCTGTTACTGAACGTTTATTATTTTTACCGTGCAAATTCAAATAAATTACTGTGCATCTTCTATTTCTTTAATATGCGTTTTAAACTGTACAAAATATAATAAAATACCTTGCATATTTTACTGATAATTTTTAATTTTTTGTTGTGCAATTTGCAATATTTTACTAACCATTTGGGGTTTATACTTTGCAAAAATTAGTTGATTACTGAATAAAACTGGATTAAATACTGAACGTTTTATTAGTACCCGTAAAATTTTTTAAAATCATATGAAGAATTAGGTCCCCCCAATTTGGGGAGATGAAAATATATTCAAAAGATAACTAAATTTATTAACGAAGTAGATCTAAGTATATTCTTTAATAATGAATTCGAAAATAAGATTAATTGAAGATTTTCAAGACTGGATTTTCGAACAAGTTCTTCCTTCAATAAGAAAGTATGGCGAATATAACATTGAATTAGAAAAAACATAAATTTATTTTAGATTTGGAAACAAGTTACAAACAACGAGTAATCAATTAGAGCAATTGAAAAGCGATAATTTTAAGCTGAGAGAGATAGTCAGAAATACTGCCAAGTTAGCCAAAAACCAGATAGTGTACATAACATCCACAGATCAGTATATGAAGCCTAATTATTTTAAAGTGTCAAAAGCGATAAGCATTTACGCAAAATAACCTAAATTACTAAAAATTAAAATCATGTATTTATGCACTTTTTTGTTTTTGGAATGATATTATAGAAACAAATAATATCGAATTCAAATGATTGAAAAAATTAACATAATTGATATAGATAATAATATTTGTAAATTCAATATTCAAAACATATTTTTCATTTTAGATAATGATAATCAACCTTGGTTGCCGTTATTTTAGAATATGATGATAGTAAAAGAGCAACAAAAAGAAACGTAGATATTGAAGATGGTGTTAAATTGTAAGTATTTAACGGGGGGTGATATATCATCCCCCATAAAATTTAATAGAAATTACAAAATAATACAAAATTTATTAATGAATCTGGTCTTGATTCATTAATGTTATCATCCCAGAAAGAAGAAGCAAACTCGGTTATTCGGGGCTAGGATAACCGGGACTCTATCGTATGTAATTTTTATATATAAATTGGAAACTCACTTAACTACTCAAATAACTACAATTATTTATTTATAAAGAAGCAGGTAAAATTGAATTTGAACTTGTTGATCATAGAATGATTGTTTCAAAAATATTTTGTGGTTCAATGTTTACACTAAAAAGAACATATAATTACCACAAATATTTAAATAATTGTACCTACTTAACATATAAAAATGAAGTATAAATTGTATTTGATTATCCAATAATAGAGCGTGTTTTAATGAAATTCAGTCGCTAAAAGTGTTTGGTGTCCCCAAAATTTTTCATTAATGAGTTTAATGTTATTTATTCCAGATGGAGTTTAAAAATTTATAATGATAAAATGCAGGTCATAAAATTGGCAGTTTGTTCATTGAACGAATATATAAAGCGGGCAATTCACTGTTTCTATAGGATCTTAAATAACGTGTTGATTCTCTATGCTCGACGTGTGTAAATAAAATTAAGATATGCAGTTTGAAAATACTAAAATAGTTAAACTTGTTAGGCGAATAATACAAGTATCATGCATGCAACTGCAACTATTTATACATACAGCTGCAAGAGCGATTTTGCGCAAGTACCAACGTTTGGTCGTCTATTGGCGAGAATATGAAACAATAAATGACATTCTCAGCTCTCAGCCGATTTTTTTTTGTGTCTTGTCGTCTTTGTATTGTTGGTGCGCGTCTCAGAACAGGTACGTATAAAACCAATGATAAAAGCCAATAGCTACTATTTTATTTTAGATAAAATGGATATGAAAAAGGGTGATAGCGGAATTTCGTAAGTTTCAACGCGAACGAAACAGGGTCAAGTTAATAAAGAGAAAGATGTCGATCTTCACGGGTGTGAAATTCTAAAGAGGCGAAAACCCTATTGTGTGGAATGTGACTGTTAAGATGCAGCAAGGTGTTGCTGCCGCTATCCTGTTTATAAGCCAAAATCATTTTGTGTTACCTAGAAGATGTTGAACAGGAAGCTACCTTAGTTATCACCATTTACAGCGGAGTAGAGGGAATCACATTCGAATTTCAAAATGCCGAGCAAAAAGAAAATTTTGTAGTGGTTCTAAACCAATTATTGCAATTTAGGTGGGAAAATACATATATGTAATGCCAATAGTCCAAGTGATTCGGGAAGGGTAACCCTATCATAATAAAATTGTCTTAAGTGGCGATGTATTTTGAATAAATAAAAAAAATAAAAATTAAATCAATTGCGTTAATTGACGAACGTATATCTGTTTGTTTTGTCTTTGGAGTTGTTGCATTATCAGACATATCTTTTCTAAAGTTGAAATCGAAATGAACCTAATTTATTAGCTGTTAATGAATTAACTTTGGTATGCAGAACACCAGTCCCTTTCTGGGACAGTTTAGTTGACTGTGTGTTCTCCGTTTATAAAAAAAAAACCTTCACTAGGTTCATACCGCAATTTGTTATTTGTCCTCGATAGATATTTGAAAACATAAGACAAAATGATAAAAAATGTAACTGATTTTGCCTTTGACTCGGCGCTTCCATCACGTTTTATTATAAATGGTATGTTTTTGATAAAAAATAACAAGTTTGTTCTGTAAATATTTATTATAGCAAACATTTTTTTGTCTAAAAGTTATAAAAACTTGATTTGACACCTAAAGATGAAATTATGCTGAACAGGTACCTATAGTACAATTGAAAACGTTATTAAATAAATAACTGCTTATACTTTCTAAACTGATTTCGTGGCGAAAGCAAGCTCCTCGTGGGTGTATTCCTCGCGCAATCCTGCAGTTTTCTGACATTTTGTGCGATCGCGGGCTCAGAAAATGGATTTCTTGGTCGCCCACCACTGCTTCTAGGATGTTGTACATCTTTTTCTGGGTGCGCTTGTTTCTCAATCTACGAAATCTGCGACAAGAGTGTGAAAAAGTTTTGTAACATTTAGAGTTTGAATGAATCGGGAATGCCCGGGTCCGGGGGTTTTTCCGGAATTCAGTAGAAGAAAGGATGCAAATATGGACTACCCATTTTATTTTTGTTTGTCAAAAACAAAATAAAACTTCAATTTCAATTCTAAGGGTACCTAACGATAACTACATTAGTTAGTTACAAATTTTCATTTGAATATTGATCCTAAATATGGTCTACCCCCAAAAATGTGTGATAAATTTGTGAGAAAAGTGATAAATGTGTGAAAAATATATTTAAATATCTAAAATGAAACAATACATCAAATACCTAAGAACAGGGTCTTCTATTTGCAAAAATCACACACATATTCATAATTTTCGGCCCCAGCGCACTCGTTATGGTCCCACAAATTGCACATGAGGCACTTGACCCATATTTCACCGTGGTTATCCTCTGGTAAAGGTGCATCGCAATACATTCAAGTTACGTCAGCTGCATCTTGTGGAGACTGGGAATTACGAAACTCATTGTAATCGCTATCATCATCATCCACGGGCACATAATCCTCCTCATCCTCGCTGCTAGAACTAGAAGCCTTCTTTCCATTCTTTGTGGCTTTTTGAAACTGCTTGCGTTTTCCTTTTTCGATTCCTTTTCCTGTTCTTCTTTCTTTGCCTTTTCCTGTCCCTTTTTGCTTATCTTTGACCTTGTTGAGAGACTGGATAAAATCATTTTTGTAAGGTGAAGAGCTTACGCCCACGATTAGAGTTTTTTTCTTTAGCCCGCGTCTCGACACTGATGGTGTGAAGCTATTACCATACGGTTGTGTGTGGTTGAACTTTCCTTGGCGGGTGTGTGTTATGGCCGAACCAATCTACTCCGTTGTATTGTAGCACTGGGTGTGCAATTAACGCTTTGGTGAATTTCTACGACAGAAGTTTTCCGACGTGCCAAATCTAGAGACCTGTGATAATTAGGTGTCGTTTCGCCTTCTTCCCAATGCTTGTAGCTATAAGGATATTCACGCAAAAGCCCGACTTTTTGGGAGTTCGTTTGATAACGACACAGACTTCGACGAAACCGTAAAACCTTTCGGTTGCATGAATCAGCAACATCGCTGGACACCACTCAGGTAGTATAAACTACTTGTTTTTTTCTCGCTTGTGTAATTTTAGAGCGTTTGTGTGACGTACTTTTGTTGACATTAAAGTGACGTCATGTATACGTGGCACTAGCTATATTTGAAACTGACGCGTGTGACCTACTTTTAAAGTACATTGTCATCATTGTTCCGTCATATCATACAGAATTTTGAGCGGCTTGTTCACCATTGTTGTTTCAATGGAACCAATGTACTTTTGGTGTCATACTTATCGCTATTAAGTAAATTATAGAATTAGTAACTCCTACAACTATTCATGTTAAACATATACGAATATATTTAAATTTTAATAGATTTGAATTTATTATAAGTCGCTAAATTTTTATTTAAGAGAGGTATATGTGTTTGTATTTATGTACATGTGATTTTTTTCTTAGATGTATTAGTAGTAAGGTGACCGGCGAGGATACTAGATCCCAAGCATCCGAAACTTCGCACAACACCCTCGAATGAAGTTTGTGGCGCTCGTTTTTCCACCTTATTCTAATTACAATCGACACCTATTGAAACAACATCTCGCTCTAAAATACGTCATGTTGATCCGACTTCTGCCCCCCTTCTCCATGATCAATAACTGGTCAACCTGCTGTAAGTTACAACAAGTTGATGTGTGATTAGAGTGAGCTTTGCCTATTTGCAGATTAGCGTGTCCTAACGACCCATTTAGACTATCCCCAAAGTGCTTTAAGGTCGTACAAGTCGTTTTGAACTGTAACAATCTTATCAAACGTCTGACTAATCTGCATATATCAATTACAGAATATATTAATGCAAACATCTTGAAGCAGATTCCCACGTTTTTCATTTAATGGCCGTTTTTAAATCACACTTAAAAATTTGCGACATATGTATGTATGTACATGTAAGTGTGAATGAAAAGGAACACAAAAGCAATTACCATTACTAATTGTATCAGCAGAGTAAGAAATCAAAAACTATTGCAGGTTATAAAAGTGTATTTGTCAAAACAATATAACAAGAAAGGTTATTAAACATGAAAGTTTTTCTTAACAAGGAAAAAGTAACATTATTTAAAATACCAAAAAAAAGACTTCAAGCTTGGCAGCAAGCAATACCGCGAAAAGACAGAGTGTTGACTGAAAAAGGTCATGTCTGTGCAAAACATTTTAATGAAAATGAAATTTGAGAGAAATATCAAACGAGCTTCATACGGTACTTTGCCGATAAATCGTAAAGTACATTTTTATTTACTATTTTGAAATTTACAATATTTTAGATAAAATTGTTAAAGCCGCGGCTTGCGGATACGGCAATTCGTACTAAATTTCCGAACTGTCCCAAATATTTATCAAAAGAAATAAAAAAACGTCGTCTGTTACTACATAAAGAAGAACATAGGTATATTTAAAAAAAGAAAATGCAATGTAGATAATTCAGAAAGTAGGGACGAGGATGTAAAGAGCATCGGTATTATTATTTTTTGTTATTGATATGGATTCATGTATTAATATGACTTTAATTTAAGTTTGTCATATATACCAGTGGTTCTCAACCGCCAGTTCGCGGACCTTTACCGGTCCGCAAAAAATGTTTGCCGGTCCGCCGCCAAATTTAAAAAACCGGTCAGCATAATTTTTTTTATTGGTTTTAAAAAATAAAAAGTAATTTTTTTATTGTTTATAAAAAATTTGAAAAGTATTTTGCAAATTTGGCCACTTTGGTGTTATCAACGATTACTTGTAACTTGTCAAGTCAGTCAACCAGAACAAGTGAGTTCAACGGCCAGCTGGCCAGCCAATTACAGCGTAATCCATGCGTAATCTTAATATGTCATGCGCGTGATCATGCGCTTTACTGCTTTAGGTCGGCCACCCGCCACGTGGTTTGGACACCAATTCTACTAGCCAACGGGTGTATAAGTTTTCAGTGTAATTCATATCGGCTTGATGAAAGGGTACTGCCCTTCGTGTGTTAAAATTAAACTGTGCCACAACCACAAGAAAGAAGCAGTAACGTTACATTTTTTTATCGTGAGTATTCACTTTCGAGGTTAAGTAATTCGTCATAATAAACTTAAGCACTTACTAATTTATGTTTGGGCTCAAATTACAGAAACAAAATGAAGAAAATAACAGTTAGAGGAACACTACTTAATCTTGTAATCAAAAGAGATTCTCCTTCTCCAAAGGCAAACACGTCAACTGCAAATGAACCTGACGACCTGCAAGAAGCTGACGATGTGCAAGAAACTGGCGAGCCACAAGAAAGTGACGACCCGCAGGCTGTCAAGAAAAAAAAGGTTTTGTTCGGCAGTATAATTAAGATTATTTGAAATTTGATTTTGTCCTTTGGTCATAATGTGATAAAAGTTACCCAAGACCTCAGTGCGTTGTTTGTGGGGAAAATCTCGCAAATGGAAGTATGAAACCATCAAAGCTTGTGCGACATTTACAGTCGAAGCACCCAGGTTTAGAAACTAAGCCGATCGATTTTTTTCAACGAAAAAGTTTAGAAATGAAACTTCAAAAGAGTTCTTTAAAAAAATGCTTTGCTACAGATAAATCACTCTTGAAGGCATCGTATTTAGTGGCTCTACGCTCTACAAAATCTAAAAAGCTGTATTCAATTGGTGAAGAGCTAATTAAGCCCTGTATGGTAGGAGCGTGTTCTGAAATTTTGGGCCAAACCGCTACAGATAAAATAAAAGCGCTGCCCGTTTCCAATGATACTATCCGGCGTAGAATTGTGACTTGTACGAAGACATTGAAAATCGGCTGGTGGAAAATGTTACAAAATCAGAATGGTTCACGCTGGAAATGGACGAGTCAACTGTCAACGAGTTACATTAGAATCCGTCTGCCGAAAAAATCCAAGTGAGCTGAAATTTTGTATACACCTTTATTTTGACATTACAAATAATTTCTCAAAAGTCCCCATCGATATCGCGCTTGCGTCTTACCCATCGATATCGCGCTTGCGTCTTAAGTTATTCAAAGTCAAAGGTGACAGAAATAAGTTTTTCGCGAATATCTCTCATTCTATGACTTTTTTAGTTATTACAAGAAATGAAGGATAGGAAATTCTCTACAAAAAAGATTATACAGGTTTTTTTACGTACAACTAACCATTCAGTAAATAATACACTGTTAAATTTTGTAGTCGGGCTTTACTTTCTTTTACGATAAAAGAAGTATTGGATTCACCCCAAAAATTCGAAATTGAGTTTTCAACAGATCTTCACGTTCTAGAGTCCCCTGAACCCAAAAAAACATGTTTTTGCTCATTGGTCTGTGTGTCTGTTTGTCTGTCTGTGAACAGAATATCTCAAAAATGAAAAGAGGTATGGCGTTGAAACTTGATATATAAGTATTGTGTTATCTAAATGCGAGAGCAAGATTTTGAAGAAAATCGCATAACCGGAAGTATGGTGTTTACTCTTGTGATTTTTCAGTTTTCAAATATTATGTTGAGGTCTCTATTGTTCTATATACTATTAAGGTTTCTTTGTATTATATTTTGGTGCTTATTTTATTCAATATCAAGTTTTTTTAAATTTATTACAAATTATTGTTAAATATTATTGCAATTGTATGAGTGCTCTTAGTCAGGGTTGGTTCGCCAGAATCTAGTAAGATTGTAGTTGCTATTTTCTTTATTTGAATTGAATTTTATAAAAGTCGCTTGCTGTCAAACTATTAATTAAATACCGTGTTCACACTTTCAAATCTATATGACAAGATAAAATTCTTTACAATGTTGTATGACCCAATAATGTTATGATAAGTATTCAATGATTTTGTAATAAACCTTTCTAATTGTCTTTTTGTCTTAAGATTACTTCATATCTCTTCGTAGTGACCCACCTGGAAACAGCTCCAACTCACCTTGGTGTGCCTCTCTCCTGCTATCCAAACTCCTACACCTCACCTATAAAACACTGGTCACCAACAAACCGCCTTCCAACTTGTTACACCCCAAGACACCGGCAGACATTCACTCCTTCTCGAACCCCAACACAGCTGTCACTCCTGCAACCTTCCTGCGTCCAATTCCTCCTTGGTAAGTATACTTCCAATCTAGATAGTAAATTAACTGTGTCCTTCCTTAGCTCCTTGTATCTCCATACACGTCGACAGCATCCAGCACAATCTGCAACCTCCAACGGCTCCTACCTTCGATGCAAGCAAGCCGGTCCCTGTCAACTGATCCTTGGTCCTCAGGCGTGGTCCTCGAAAACTCCAAACAACAATAATACTCCAATTAATGTAACTCCTGATGACTTGTAATATAACACCAATTCAATTATATCCAAATCTATTCTTCTTCTTTCTATGCCTTGTTAATATGTAAATCCACCATTCCATATCTTCATTTTAATTAAATATTATTACCTTCTTTTAATTCACTTGCTTATACCTTGTGCATATTATTAGTAACCCTTTTGAATCAATTGTAGTTTAAATTAAATAGATAAGGGCAAATTTATGATTGATTTTTCCAAAACTTAATTTTTACAGGCTGTTTTTCTAACAAGTTTTCAATAATTAAACCAAATTTTATTTCTATCCTAGACTACAATTATTCCTGCCTGCTACATGTTATATAAATTGAATGGTACTGTAACGAAGTGTGTTCATTACATATATAAATAAATAATTGTAGAAATAAAACTGGTCAAATTGAAATACGTACATTTAATCTCAGTTGTTTACATGTTGTATATATTAATATTATTCTGTTACCATCACAACAACTTGTAGTGGTCAAAGGTCACTACATTACTCCCCCCTATTAAAAATTCAGCATTTGACATATGTAACATTGACATACGGTATATAAATAGTATTGATATTATGTATTGTAGAAGGTTTGGAATTATCTAGATGTAAAGACGAAATGCACCCATTTAATCGTCAGGAATGTAGTTCCCAAGCCGCAGTTCAAAATTGTCTTGATGTCAGTTACTGGGAGCATCTCCAGACTGGCATGTGCAATTCAAAACGAACCTGGGGTTCTATATTCCATCTCTTCGGGCAGGTAGCTCCTAAGTCGCGGTTTAAAATTGGCTTGATGTCAGGTACTGCGAGCATCTCCAGACTGGCATGTGCAATTGAAAACGAATTGTCTTGATGTCAGGTACTGAGAGCATCTCCAGGCTGGCATGTGAAATTCAAAACGAACCTGGGGTTCTATATTCCATCTCTTCGGGCAGGTAGCTCCTAAGTCGCGGTCTAAAATTGGCTTGATGTCAGGTACTGGGAGCATCTCCAGACTGGCATGTGCAATTGAAAACGAATTGTCTTGATGTCAGGAACTGGGAGCATCTTCAGGCTCGCATGTGCAATTCAAAACGAACCTGGGGTTCTTCCTTCAAGGTTTAAAATTGGATAAGCAATTTTGAGGGCCTTAATGCGGTGACAATTAGTATTGTGACATATAATGTCACATCAAGCTGTAGGCAATCATGAAGTTAACTTTTCTTAACAATGTTCAAGTCGGATGCACAACAACAGAATTCAACGACCATTCTTCGTACAGTGCGGTAAGGGGGCAA